>CAJNIZ010044330.1:0-11596 GCA_905231905.1 Symbiodinium pilosum
GTGTATGTAATAGGCATGTGACTGTATCTATATACCTAAGTTAAATACCTGTATATCTATAATTACATGTTCCTACAGTGGGAAGCCCCGCCAGCCGAGGCGGGCGCGCGCTAGCGTTTACAATTATCATTATGCTTTGGGCCTGGCTGCTATCGTACTAATCATGTACAGGAAAATGACCTTGATTTGTCCGCGGGGCCGATATAGCTACCAATATATGACCTTGAGCTCTATGTAAGGCACCCTGTACTATAGCTACATTGAGGATTTTAGGGGGACTTGGATCCTTAGGGCAAGTATTCTAGAACCCAAGAGTCGCTTGCATTTTAGGCCCGTATGAATAGATTCATGTGTCTAGGGCAACCTAGAGGTCCCGTTCTGGAAAGACTTTCCTCGCAAACCCTTGCCAAAAGGCAGTGAAACAGTCTATTGAGACAGAGGTTGCCTTGTTATCCCACATATGGGGCTTACAAAAAAAGGATACCTTTTTGGGTGTCCCCATGATAAGGATTATCGCCTTTGGGGGTCTACACGGGAGTCCCCCTTTTTTATGAAAACTACTATATAATGTAGACCCCTAATTAGTGATAATTAATGAACCCCCTCCCCTTCATGGGGATTATAAAACGGATCCTAATATAAAGGCCCTCAAAGGGAGGGGTTTATTAATCAGGGGTCTACATTTAGTTGAAGTGTAAATTCTGAATGACCCTACCTCCGTTACACTCTGGGAATTGTCGTGGTTGAGTCTCACAACCTCGCTGTGCGTTAGACTTGCCCTGTGAGCGCCACATTACCCTAGACCCTGAATTCCCCCTAGTAGGAACGCCAAAACTTAGCCTAACAAGCCAAACCCTTCCCCCTTGACAGGCTTGGTTTTAGGATCCCTAGTATACCCCAAACCCCCCACACCCTAACCCCCTAAACCCCATAATGCCCTTAGGGTTCTGCTTCTGAGGGTACAGGAACCGCTACAAAAACCCAGGCCGGGGCTTGAAGGTTTAGGGTTTAAGGGTTTAGGATTTAGGGTGTAGGGTTTAAGGGTTTAAGGTTTAAGGGTTAAAGGGTTGAAGGTTTAGGGTTTTAAGGGTTCAGGGTTTAAGGGTTTAGGGTTTATGGGTTTACGGGGCTGCTGGATAGGGTTTCAGGTTTAAGGCAACGGGTTTTGGATCATGCTGGTCCCCCTTTCTCTCCCAAAGGCCAAGCACTCAATAATTAGGTACCTGGGGCTTGGGTAAAAAGAATCATAGTTACAGCTGTTGGGGAAGTATATGCTATTGGCCGGGCCCCAATAGGGCTTTACAATCAACAAATCAAATGGCCTCCTTTACTGAAGAAAACCGAACTCGAAAACCTAAACACTAAGCCCTAAATCCTAAACCCTGAACCCCAAACCCTCAACCCTAAATCCATAAACCCTAAACCGTAATCCCTAAACCTTAAGTCCTAAATCTTCAAAAGGTAACCTCCACAAAGCCATCCGAGAGCGCAAGGGAAGAGACCCGCTTGCATTCTGTGGCATCTCCTCCGGCTTATGACTGTTTAGGGTTTAGGGTTCGGGAGGTTGACGGTTTAGGGATTCAGGGTTTAGGGATATAAGGTTTAGGGACTCAGGGTTTAGAGATTTAGGCTTTATGGCTATTTAGAGATTGAGGGTGTCTGATCTAGGGTTTACCATTTAGGAAATACGGATTAAGGGATTAAGAGATTTAGGGCGTAGGAATTTGGGAAGGAGAGACTTGGGGTTTAGGGATCTGGGGTTTAGGGTTTGGAGCGATTTTCTTTTTAGGGCTTACGGCGGGTTAGGGTTTAGGGCTAAAGCCACTAGGGGTTTTGAAATGGAACGTGTGACTCTGTTGTAGTTTATAGAATGTTTGAACTGAGATCATTTCGAGGTACCCATTACTGCACATGCACAAGGAATCTAGGGTCTCTGATAACTATTGAAGCTTTTACAACAGTAAGGTTGTACTCTTCAAATAAGAAAAGCCAATCGGAGGACACAATGTATCTCGGGAATATAGGCTCCCCCTATGAGATACGACGCTGGAGGGTTGAGGGTTCAGGGTTTCCCGGATTTGGGATTTGCAGTATTAAGCGCGCCGCTATAGAGCTTAAACTCTAAACTTTAAACCTGCTTTGAAAGAAAGTGGCTTTCAGTCTTAGAGGGTGGCATCAGCTCGCGTACAATGAATGGCACACGACGGGTCTATAGACCCCCTTAAGTAGATAGAGTATTGCTTTGGGTATCTTATAATAAGATCCCCATATACTCCATATTCTATCTACTTAAGGGGGACTATAGACCCTACACCCTAAACCTTGTGTAAGGCTGGGGTTTAGGGATATGGGTTTAGGGTTTTTACGGCCTAGGGCTTAGGGTTTCGGGTTTTGAAGTATGGGGACCCGGGCATGCGGCTTCTCAGATATAGCTTAAGGATGGGGATTTAGGATTGAGGATGTTTTGCTTGAGTCACGGGTTCCCCTACTACCCCCCTCTATACTACCCCCCCCTAGGTTCCCTCCTTAATTAAAGTCATTTAGGGATAGTTAGGCTTAATTAAGGCGAATTAAGGGGGAACCTAGGGGGGGTAGTATAGAGGGGGGTAGTAGGGGAACCCGTGATTGAGGGTCTGCGAACCAGCTATATGCATTGTTTGGTTTGAGATACTTAGTCAGAAAGGTCCTTGCCGTTCATCAACAAGTCTTAGATCATCCATGATCCCCTAAGCGGGCTAATCATTGGACTTCACCACGCACTAAAAATCCTAAAATCCTCCCTAAACCCTAAACCCTAAACCCCAAACCCTAAATCCAAACCTTCCAAGATGCACCCCCCACGAAAGAAAAGAAGCCCTCAAAGCCCTGAGAATACACCAAAAAGGGTTTAGGGTTTAGGGTTTAGGGTTTATTTCCCAGACCCCCCCAAAGGATCTGAAAAACGGAAGCCCCCAAACACGATCCCATCACTACATTGGAACAAACAGATGATTATTGGGAGGTTCCATGTGTTGGATCCTTTAGTGGGTCTGGATTGAAGGGGGCCATATACTCTAAACCCTAAACCCTAAACCGGGGGACACATGGAAGCTCCACGATGACGATTCCTGCGCTGAGGGCGGTGCAACAAAGATATAATGAATCAACGCACGTCTTTTCCTTCAAACAGTCCGTACATGACCCGCTGCAGGTGCCAGGGTTTAGGGTTTAGGGTGTAGCATGGGCTGTTATTGCACTGAACCTCCCACTTCACCCACCCTAAACCCTAAACCCTAAAACCTAAACCCTAACCCAATTCAAACCCTGAACCCTTACACCCTTACCTCTCACAGCTCCTTGGAGACCTTGCTTCAGAAAGTGTGGGACCACCTGCCCTCTCCTAGGCAGCGATGCGGTCTTTGCTGATGCAAAATGAAACCCTATACTTAAATTAGGGGTTTAAATCTTAGGGGTTTAGGATCCTATGCTTAAACTCAGGGTCCCTATGAAGGGGTTATAGAAGCATATAGGGACGTATGAGCCGCAGCCTATACATTTGAGTCATTTTGAGTCCTGGATCTATGATGCCTAGTGCTTTCGCCACACCTGTCGTGATGCTAACCGCCGCGCCCGGGAAAGCTGACTCGGACGCCTCTCTATAGTATTCCTGTGACCCCAATTACCTACAGTTTTATGGGTTATACCTACTAATTAGGGGGTAATTACTATTAAACTGTACGTAATTGGGTTAACAGGTTGTACTAGAGCATAAAGGGATTGTAGGGCTTAATACGGGTTATATATGGGATAATGGAAAAGAGAATGGAAACTACTATAGGGTTGTCTAAGGATTATATAGCTGTGTTCCCCAGTAGCCCCTTAATAAGCCTTTTTCCCACTATTCAGCTGTAATAAGGGGACACCCAAATAAAACGGGGAAAAATGTACTACTGGGGCACCAAAATCTCTATCATATTGTACTGCCGCGAACTATTGCGGTTGATTTCGGGCTTGAAGCCATCTTTTCATTGCTGCGGCCACAGTGGGGCCCTGTTGTTCGCGCGCTGACCATGAGCTCATTTTGTTGCTGTCGTGAACACCACCCTAGAAGCCCAGGTACCCATATAGTAGGTCCTTGGGTTACAGATAGTATACATTAATTTAGGGACTTAAGGACAGGAACCCAATATATAGGTAATTGGGCTTCTAGGGTATTGCACTGAAAATTCTGAAGTTTCGCGGCCACAAGCTATCGCACAAATCATAAACGCTGACGCGGCCAATTTTCACTTTGACGTACATCTTTTTTTCACAATGGGGTTTTGACCGCTGCTCATATGGGGATATCAGGGATGTATAGGGTTGACGCTTCCCAAAAATTGGGGGGTTCGGGGGGCAGGTCCCCATAATTAACAAGGTTCATGTGGCTTGGAAGGCTGCAGGGGGCGCGGTTTAGGGCGTAGGGTTCAAGGGCTTAGTGTTTAGGGTTTAGGATTTAATATTTAGGGTTTAGGGTGTAGGGTTTACGATTTAGGTTCAAGGTTTAGGGATTTTGGTATCCCCTATAAGCACAGCTTGCGAATTAAGACTTCACCGGCGTCACAACCCCGGAGTCACCAACCCCCTAAACCCTAAACCAAGCCCGTAACAACCATTAACCTCACCCAAAGGGTCCATGTAGTTATCTGGTATAAACCTGGGCCCTAAACTAGTCATATGGGAAGCCCTTTGGGCCCCAAGTATATACCATATACCTACCCTAAACCCTAAACCCTTAACCCTTAAACCCTAAACCCCTACCATATACCTACCTGGACCCTTTGGGTCAGCCCTTGGACACTAATCATTGCGCTCCTGGAACCCACGCATGCAGGAGCCCCGAATTCTGACATGCTAAGTTGGGTTTAAGGTTTAGCATTTAGGGTTTAGGGTTAAGGTTTAGGTGTAGGGTTTAGGATTTAGGGTTTAGGATTTAGGGTTTAGGGTTAGGATTTAGGGTTTAGGACATGGAGCTTAGGATTGGGGCTTAGGTTACTACGTCCTTTTGAAGACTTCTTGGTGGGTGTCAAATAAATAAAAAGTGGCAAATGCAATGCCAACTGGGATTGTATGTCAATTTGCGTTGCGTAAATGCGAACCATGAAGCCCATACCCTTAACCCTCAATCCTAAACCTCCGCAAAGGGAATCTGACTTCGAGAAACCTGCACATGAGCCATGGTCTAACCTCCTAGTATACCCCTTAATATCCCTTGCAACAGTCCCCTAGATAGTCCCTTGTATAGCCCCCTTTAAGGGGTTAAGACTAATCATGGCCCATATGGGGGTTGAACAGGCCGCCTTGCTACGGCAAGATGTCCAACTCTTGACGCAACATGCGCTCGTACATCTAATTTCTTTCACACGATTTTCCGTGTACAATACTAGTCTTAGTCGGCATTTGCTAACAGTTTAAGATTTAACCCGCACGCAGGCAAAAAAAACACCTGCTGTGCCACACCAGATCCGGACAAAAGCTGTTAAGGGTCAGGGGAGGGCACGGCACTGACACAAAATGAGCCGTCGGCCCCTTCAGGTCGGAGACTTGAGAACTTGACAGCTTGTAACGTCCCAGTCCCTAAGGGTCCAAGGACCCGAATAAGAGGGTTTTAGGGCCCAAATACCATTAACATTAGATTAGAGCATTTGGGCCCTAAAAAACCTATCAGTTGGGTCCTATATACACTTATATAGTCCCCGTCAAAGGGACCCTTAGAGAGTTTGTGGCCGGGGTTTCGCCATCCCAGGGTTTGGGGGATGAGGGTTTAGGGTTTAGGGTGGGAACTAGGGCTCAGATTTTGGCGGGGTTACACCGTGCAGGTGGTGCGGTCACTACGAAGGAGTCACTGTTCTCTGCCTTCTCTACCCTATCTACACAGATATCCCCACCCCATTCGGCAAAAGACTTTTCTACTCGTAAACCCTAAAAACCCAAACCCTGAGCCCCATATGCGTCGTAGTGTGAACTCCGAATATCACCCTTCATAACCCCCATCATACTCCCCTATAAAAATCGATATAATCCTAACGTAACCATCGTTTCAGGAGTCTAGAGTATGGCTGGTATACTCCTTCTATTCCCATGACATTCTAGTCCCCCCATGTCTCCCCATGATCCAAGGATGACACGGATAATCACTCCTTCTTTAGGGTGCAAGGTTGAGGGTTTAGGGTACCTTCTTGACTAATTCCCCTTAATATGGTACCTTTCTACACCATATAGATTCGGAGGAAAATTTCCTGTTAAGGGGGTATGGGCTTTTTCTGGGCCCGAAACCCTAAACCTTTAATGAAATTGTAGTTTCCATTTCCTTTTCCATCCCCCTATCTACACTACTTCCCCTTCTGGGGGGGTCTATTATCAATTTGAACCTAGACCCATCTCCCTCAAGGCTTCTCTCAAAGCATTTTACCACCCTAAATCCTAAACCCTCAAACCTAAACCCTAAACCCCAGGAAAAGACGGCTCAACAATTTATGTAAGCAGTTTAGAACCCTACGGGTCCAAGGACCCAAATGATAGGGCTTTAGCTCCCAAATACCGTTAAGAGTACAGTATTTGGGCCCTAAAGCGGCATTATTTGGGTCCTTGGACCCTTAGGGTATTTTAATGGCAAGGTTAGTTTTGGGGTTTCGGCTTTAGGGGTTTGGGGTTTTGGGCTTAGGTGCCGCCAGGGTTGAACCAAGTCCTTCAGCACTGCAGGATGTAGATTTACGATCTGCCCAAGGTTTAGGGTTTAGGGTTACATACACCCACCAATATTCCCAAAACACACTACACACACTCAACAAAGCACCTGAGAAAATCCTGGTAACAATAGTCATGGTGCTAACCTCAAGCCCTGAACATTGTTGCCCTTTGGACCCTGAACAATAAACTAAAACCCTAAACCCCTAAACCCTAAATCCCAAAACCTGTAATCTGAAAACCTAAACCCCCAAACCCTGCACATATTTGCATCTGCAACCTAAGCCGTGAATACCAAGACTTTAGGGCTTTGGCTTCAAGGTTTCGGGTGGTTTAGGGTTTAGGGCTTAGGGTTTCAGGTACCCTGAATACCCTTTTGCGGCCAAGACTCGCAAAGTCAGTGGCAGACCAACCGCGCCCATTCTTGAGATCCAACCTGAATGAAAGCAGGGTACTTATAAGGGTTCAGGATATGAGCCCCTAAACCCCTAAACCCGAAAGCCCGAAACCCTAAACCCCTAAACCCTACACACCAGTGGGGTTCAGGTGGTCGGGAGTTTGGGATGAAGGAATTCGGGATTGGGGGTTTGGGGTATACGGTTTGACGTTTTGACAGGTTTTAAGGTTCAGGGTTTGGGTTTAGGGTTGAAGGTTTGGGGTTTAGGGTTTAGGGTTGAGGGCTTAGGTTGCATAGTTTAAGGTGTAGGCCGTTTAAGCAGACTACGCCCAAATTTACATAACACTTCCACAACCCCTTTGCAGTGGATACTTAAAATCAAAACGCTGCATGGTCCTAAGTACCCGAAACCTTGGGAATTATGGTGCTACAGTATACGAAGGTCACGCAGAATTTTTGGTATCAGCAGTAGTACGAAATATACCCAGGAGGAAAAATTAGATGCTGCAGACCTGACGGGCTTCGGCTGCGTGATGAAGAAAGACCTAGAGAGTCGGAGCCAAGAAAAGCCCCCCGGCTAGGAAAAATTGGGGGAAAGGAACCCTACCCCAAACCCTAAACCCTAAACCTATAAATCCTAATTGAGAATAGTCAGGCTGAAGAAGAGGGGACCTCTAGCTACGCATGCGCGTGACGCGTGGGTGCGTTCCTACTGCTACTTTGGGTACTGCCCCCACCTAGTAACAGTCTATATTAGGGGTCCTATTAAGGGCTATATATAACTATATTATATTTATTAGTTAACTGTTCATGAGTGGGTGCTCTCCTACTTCTACTACAAAAACGCACACACCGCACGCTCAAACTGATGCACACCTTCAACCCTAAACCCCTAAACCCTAAGCCTGATAACCCTTAACCCCTAAACGCCTAGACCCCTAAACCGTAAAAACAACCCCCTAACCCCCAAACCCCTGAACCCAAAACCACAATCAAGCCCGCAGCCCTAAACCTTCAAAAGACTGGGTTGCTGCTAAGGACCTTAATTTGGGTAACTATATTGAGGTTTCGGGTTTAGGGATTAAGGTTTAGGGATATAATCCCTTTAGAATGGAGAACCAGATGGAAAAGAACATGGACAATGAAATGGACGCTGAGGTAATGAAGGGAATTTAAGGCCATTGTGGTACTATCCCCTACATAAACCACCCTTTAGGGTAAGGTCGGGTGAGGTCGCTGAAAATTGCCCAGCGGGTACTATGAAGCCCTAAACCCTCATGCCACCGTAAGATCCAACTGTTACTGCGCGGGGGCAGTATCCAGTTTAAGGGCAGCTTGGGGGTAGGCTTACGATGATTTAAACCCTAAACCCTAAACCATAAACCATAAACCATTTGATAGAAGAGGAGGCCTGCACCATCTTAATCCCTAAGCCCTGAACGCTAGAAGTGTTAGGGTTTTGGGTTTCAGGGCCCGACCGTAAGTGACACTGTTGATGGATGAAATCTTGCACCACCTAAGGGCACTAAACTACTGTAATTTCTAGGACTTTAGGGACTTAAGGTGTTGCAAGATTACCTCCATCAACAGCAGTACACCCTAAGCCCTGTGGGTGTAGGATCTAAACCCTGAGTCCATCCAAGCGATACCTTAACTACCTACCGTTTTCTGGGCTGTAACACCCCATAATATGCAAGTCCAATGAAACTGTAATAGGTGGTGAGGGTAACAGGTTATCCTCAACCCTAAACCCTAAACTCTACAGTCCCCCTGAAGCAGATAGAATATGGCTTTGAGTATACTATAAGAAAATCCCCGAATACCCAATATTATATCTACTTAAGGGGGACTAAACCCTAAACCCTAAACCCTAAATAGGAGTTTCTATTTTCTTTTCCATGATCCCAATTTAACCCTAATATATTGTATCTACTTAAGGGGTACTAAACCCAAAACCCTAAACCCTCAATGGGAGTTTCCATTTTCTTTTCCATTATCCCAATATAACCCTCATATGTTCTTTCTACTTAAGGGGGACTAAACTTCCCTAATCCCTAAACCCTTAACCCCATATATTCTATCTACTTAAGGGGAACTATAAACTCTGACATTCTGCCTCGCACCGGTGGCAAGCAGTGTGGCGGCGGCCTTGTTTTTGCAAGTCCCAACGTTCAATCCGGGTTTTGAGGCTTGGGATTTACTAGTGTAGGTTTAGGGCTTAGGACTTAGGATTTGGGGCACTGCAAGAATTAGATTCTATATGTTAGATTGCTATGGCTTTATAATATAAGTATTATATAGGGATTCAGGCAAGTGGTAAATCACAAGCACACCTGACAACAGTCCCCCAAACCCTAAACCCTAGACACAAAACCCTAAACCCGAAACCTCAAACCCTAAACCCTATAACCGTATGGCTGTCACGGGGTGGGGTGGGGGGGAGCAACCTCACTGAAACTGGAAAAGCAGACATAACATGAAGTGATAAGTGGGGATCTATAGGGATTTGGGTGGTTGTCAAAACTATGGTCCCTTTTGGGATCCCTATTGTAATGCGGCACCTAATACTTACGGTACGCAAAAAAGGACCATAATCTTGACAACCACCCATGTGTTTCGGGAGAAAGTAAAGGCTTGGCAGTTGCAAACTGAATAAAACATGACCTTATTAGGTTATTGGGGGATCTGGGGAGCTCAGGGGTTACACCATACCCCTAGAAGCCCAGTTACGTACACATCGGGTTCCTGTCCTGAAGTCCCTATATTAATGTATATTATCTATAACCCAAGGACCTACTATACGGGTACCTGGGCTTCTAGGGATAGATTGCCCGAACCTCCAAGAATTTGTCGCAGCTGGCAAGGGCTTCATTCATTCATGCCGCTGTCGACTTTGTTCATGCAGTTGTCCGTTTGACCGCTTCAAGGCCCTTAACCTGTATATAATCTGCTTTAGTTGTGATGGGATGTTGCCCTTGAGAAGCAGCTCGCCTCATGTAGTGTTGGACCGTCTTTACACAAGGGATCCAGTCCATTCTTTTTGGAAATTTATTCAAAAACCTGGTATTCATGGTTCAAAACGTACAGTAGTGGCTGCTTCATCTATAAAGAGCACAACAAAACCAACAGAAACAGCTTGCACGTGCTCTCTAAAACTGCATTTCATCTTAAACCGGGCAACCTTCAAAAACTAACCCTAAGGGTCCAAGTACCTAATAATCGTGTACTTGCCCAAAACCTGTACTATAATGTCTCTTACCCACAACCCAAGTCCAAAATCATTGGGTACTTGGACCCTCAACCCTCAACCCTAAACCTTAAACCTTAAACCCTAAACCCTATATACCCCTATATATCCCTATATATCCCCCTTTAAAGGGACCTAATTATTGGGTATTTGGACCCTTGGGCTTTTACAAGAAGAAACCATTATCGCCCTCATAGTGGCCGTGAGCCACAGGCCTTAGAGGATTTAGACCCTAAACCCTAAACCCTCTATATCCCTATATATCCCACTTTAAAGGGACCTAATTATTGGGTACTTGGATAGGCCGTGAGCCACAGGCCTTAAAGAAATTAGATTCCCGAGCTCCTATACGGCCAGATGTTACGAAAATTCTTCGAGATCCGGAAACTAACCCAAAGGGTCCAAGAACCCCAAATAATTCATAGGGTCCCTTTAAAGGGGGTTAAGGGGGATAGATAGGGACTTTTTAAGGGTGCAAGGACTCAAATAATGGTGTTTTAGGGCCCAAATACCATTACTATTATAATATTTGGGACTAAAGCCCTATTATTTGGGTCCCTGGACCCTCAGGGTAAGCCACCCCAGCACCATAAAAACCTTTTTCTTGAGAGAGTACGAAAACATACGAGCCATCAGTTTTTGAATGAAGCAGTCTGGATTCACTTTTTTGGTGGGTCGGAACAATCAAAGCGGTTTCCAACATCCTGAAAAACAATCTAAATCTAAATTTTGATTGGCTTCAATTAGATTTGAGTTTGGTTCGGAGAAAAGGTCACGAGGCTCTTAGTTGGATTGTAAAGCTGATGGCAATTAGACGTCCTGTTGCTCTTAATCATGTTGTCAATTGATATTATCTGGCTTTCGATTGGCTATGATTAGGTCTCAAAATTCCTGTTAATCGGATTTCGATTGGTTAGAGCTCAATTGCAATGAGATTTCTGGTTGGCATAAGTCAGATTTTCAATTGTTGACTGAATGTACCTAGATTTTTTCGTAGGCTTTAATTGATTTTCGAGTGACTGCCACTAGCACAAGCACCAGCACAAACACCTAAACCCCAAACCCCTAAACCTCTAAAGCCTAAAGCCTAAACACTACCACTCCTCCTACTACTCCTACTCCCCTACTCCAACTCCTACCCAAAGGGTCCATATACCCAATAATTCGGTACTTGGGATTTGAGTAATAGTAATTATAGTACATCTTCCGGGTAAATATATGATTATTAGGCACTTGAACCCTTAGGG
>CAJNIZ010044330.1:16983-50782 GCA_905231905.1 Symbiodinium pilosum
AGATGTCATACAGGCTTAGACGCAAAACATCCCATGGAGGTTACAGACGAGGCAAAACGCAAACCCCATACCTCAACCCCCCCCCCCCCTCAATGCTTGACGATTAAACCTGACATAGCACCTTGAGGCGGATTTATGTTATAACTTTATTAAAGCTTGGGGGTTTCCTTCCTAAGCACACTAAAGACCACTTTTTCCATGTTCTTTGGGGGAGTGTACTCGAAGGGTCAGGCGGCCTTAGCAAGTACAGTAGAAATTGCGATGACCTTGGGTGGAAGGGGTGTATGGTAGGTATACTTGCCATGTCCCCCGACCCTCCTGCAAAGAGGTGAAACAATGGCCGGGTCAAAACTTGACTGTTTCCCTGAACCCTAACCCTAAACCCTAAACCTACACTAAACATGAAACGATAAACCCTGAGCCCCAAAAACGTCCGTGGAAGAATGGCCTGGAAAAACACTGCGCCCAACAGGGCGCGGGAGAGGGCCATGGCGTCGTGCGGCGCCAGCCTGAGGATAGGTTTGAGGATTACCTGAACCCACCAAAAAATGTAAAGGGTCTAGGGTTTAGGCCTCTAAAACCCTTTGAAAAATATTGGTATATAGGGTCCCCTATTAAAGCCATTACGGAAAACTTTAAATGTCCCAGGGGCCTACCCAGGTTTACCTGAACCCCCAGAACCATGTAAAATAATAGCCTTTTAGACCATCCTTAATGGTTTTGGGCTAGTATTTTACCTACTTTGCGGTCTTATGTAAGGGTTTTGGGACCTGAAGATAGGTTTAAGGTTTAAGAGTTTACCCAAGGGCTCCCATGTAGTTCCTTTTTGGGCTTGTTATGGTTTTTTGGGAAGGGATTCTAATAGAGCACCTAAAAAGGAACTACATGGGAGGGTCTGGGTTTGGGGACTTACGAGTTTGAGGAATTCATTGGTCAGGATATATGGGGGTTGGTCTAAAGACCCTTAAAAAGAAGGGAGCATTGGGAATACACTTCTCCAAAAGAGAGTCCTAACCAAACAGGGAGCTACATTCTGGCCATTCTAGAGACTGGTAGTTTGAACAACTACCATAACTTAGGTGGACCCCCCACCCTGTAATAGTGACTATAAGGGATAATAAGGATTATGTTAGGGTCCTACTCTATTCCTGCTATACCACTATGACGGGGTGGGGGGTCCTCCTAAACCATAAACCCTGAACCCTATAAGCCCTAAACACTAAACCAAAAACCTAGCATATGCGGCTAATACAAAGCTTAGGGTGTAGGGCTCAGGGTTGTAATGTGTAGGGTTTAGGGTTTTGCTACTCAGGGCAGGTCGGCTCCAAAACGGAACAGACATTGAAATACAATGGAGGGGAACATGACTATAAAACCAACATTTGTGAAGCTGAGGCTTAGACAACCTTGATAAAACAGCATCAAAAAATCAAAGGCTTTCCACAAAGTCTTGAAGATCTCAGTCAGAGAGAGAGAGAGAGAGAGAGAGAGAGCCAAGAAGCATGTGTTCCTTTCAAGAGATGCGAAAAGGTAGGTCAATGGGGGCTGGGGTACCATGTATATTATATATGTATATGTATATATATATATAGATACATGACAGCCACGCCTTTGGGGTCTATTTTGCGCCCATCCGCCGGCGGCACCAGTGAAGCTTCATCAGTGTACGGCTGACCAAGCAGGCTCATGAACACGTCTGTGGACCGGCACTTGCGGCATCAATAAAGCTTGCAAAATCACCCACACTGCCCCTTTCGTCCACAGTGCGGCGAAGCTCTCGGAGACCTTCCTCCACGTTCTGCTTCAGTCGCCTGCAGTAAAATTGAAGCGCCAGCCGCTACACAGACCATCTCGCAGCTGGATGAGACGCCTCTCTGTCTGAAGTGAGCTCTCCAGCTCTACGATGCGCCCGGTGGCCTGCGTAGAAACAGTCGCAAGCAGCATCTCACACTGAACCACACGAACAGCTCAAGATACCCCTGCTTTTCTCTTCTGAGAATAATATAGGCTTGCATGCTTGCATAGGGATAATAGAAAAGCACATGGAAGCGACTGAAATTCTTTGATCTTCGGAAATTGTTGGTGAACCCAGCATTTCTGAAGCTGAGCCTTAGAAAAAATGGTAAAACCAGCATTTAAAAAAAAAAAAACATTCAGCGGTTTTCCAGAAAGTCCTGGAGGTCTCAACCCATTTCCACTCATGAGGTGTGTTTGAGCTACCCTATACCAAAGGAGTCTAAAATCTAAAGCCAGGTTCCTTAAATCCCTATATTCCCCCAGTTTCCATTTCACTTTCCATTTTCTTTTCCATTTGATTCTCCATTATAGCGGGATAATATCCCTAAACCCTAAACCCTAAACCCCAAACCCCTAAACCCTAAACCCGAAACCCCAAACCTCTAAACCCTAAACCCTAAACCCTAATCTAAATCCATAATGCTAATCGGTATTTACAGTGGATGCTAAAATTCCCCCAGAACCCACCCTACACTTTTGGGAAGTATGGTACTATAGTATACTGAAGTTAGGGTTTAGGGTTTAGGGTTTAGGGTAGGATACTTCAACTTAGACCCCAGAAGAACTGCACGAAAGCCTTTCTGGAACAGCCAAATGTATGTATTGTATATCGGCACTGGGACCCTCACTTGCCTTGACAGCCCAAAACCCAAAATCCTAAGCCCTAGGCCCTGAATCCTAGACCCTAAACCCTAAGCCCTGGACCCCAAACCCTACAACCTGAATACGGAACCCAAGCCTTAGGGCAGAAGAATAACCCGATTTTGTGATGGGAGTTTAGTGTTTAGGGTTCAGGGTGTCAGTTGCCTGTCTTTTGGGGAGGGTGTAGGGTTTGGGGGTTTAGGGTTTAGGCTTTAGGGTTGAGAACCCCCCCCAAAATGGAACAGTCAAATGATCCCAGAACCCTATATCCCGCAAACACGTGTAACTACTGTTGATACTGAAAATCCTGCATGACTCTAGAATACTATAGTACCATAATTCCCAAGGTATAAGGTACCTACCTATGCTGGATATTCTATTCTATGGCTAGCGCTGGGCCTACATGTTTAAGAACAACTCTTCTAGATCCTTGAAATCAAATGCAGGGGCTATGATTCCCTTATCCCCAGAAATACTAAACTCTAATCCGCATAAACCCTAAACCCTAAGTGGTCTCCCATTAAGGGGGCTATAGGGGATGGATAGGCTTTCAGGTTTCAGGTTACTGTGATCATGCCCGTCTCTTGCCTCAGCGTCAATACATGGCACTTGGGACCCCTACTAAGGATTGACCCTTAGGTACCTATAATCGGAGTATAAGGGAACCCCAAAAGGTTAAGGGTCTGAGTTCCAAGCTAAGTCCCAAGGAGGATTTACAGGGGATCAGGAATAATGGGGAATCAACAGCAGAAGATTAAGGACCCCAAAATGGAAGCTGGTTTATGTATGTACATATAGGGTTCTATAGCGCTAGCAATGGCCAATGCCATCTCGATGTCTGCTTGACCTACGTTATACTACTGTTCTATTTCGGGTTACAATATCGCCCAAAACTAACCCCCCAAGCCCCAAACCCTAAACCCCAAGCCCGACCTTCAAAACCCTCTTCCTTAAGCCCAAGCCCATGAATCCTCCAGGGCCTTACGGTTTGATTTAGGGTTGAGGTTTAGGTATTCGGGCTTGGGGCGTAGCAGGTGGACCCATGGACAAAACTCAATGATCATAGGAGGCGCCTTTGTTTGGGTTCGGTGCTTTTTTTTTGTAGCCAGAGGACATTTACAGCTGCACGAAAAATTGGTCTCTCCCGCCTCCTAGATTAGGTGGTTTAGGGTATTGGGCTACGAGTTTGGGGTCCTAAACCCCAAATCCTACACCGTAAACCCTAAACCAACAATCCCAAACTCTACCAACCCTGTCCTGCCTCAATAGCTGCTCTGCAGCTCTTAATGCTCCATAGGTAGCTGCCGTCTCGAGGGTACCTACAGTTGCAGTCCCCTCAGAGTATATATGGTGGAAGTACCCTGGGCTTAGGTTTTAGGATTTGAGGTTTAGGGCACTGAGCCGAAGGTATATACTTCGGCCTCCAAAATGCCTTTCAAAAGCCTATGTGGGCCAAGCTGTGCACAGTAAAGGGATACTTGAACCCTCAACGACGCTGAGGATGCCTACAAAAGTACAACTGGCACCAGCGGCAGCACAAGCACTTCCAAACAAACAAATCGCGATTGTAATACGCGCAGGCAATCAAAGTAAATGTTGCTGCTGCTGCTGCCAATAAAGAAGGATCGGCAAAATCCAGCGGTAAAAGCCCGTTGCTGGAATTAAGCCCCGCCTTCTTCGGTTACCTATTCAGTTTGCAGAGCTTTGTACAAGCCTGTTGTACAAACCCAATACCATTCTATTTCTCTAGCAATTGCTGAGTTCTATCTCCCCCCAGGATACCGCGGCTCGTGCGCCTTCAACAAACAGCTACAGCTGCAATTGCCAACACCACCCTGCTGCTCTTAAGAAGGACTGTCCAGGGCTTTGTGGTGAAGGTTTGCTCTTTGGAGTCCTAAACCCTAAACCCTTGGGATCGAAGTGCTCAACCCTCAACTGGTTACGGTTAAGGAACTTAGTTTAAGTTCCTTACCAGCAACCCCGGCAACCCTAAACCCAAGGCGCTTTTGAGTGCCCAATTTCCGCCCAGGGCATCGCCGCCCGCCGTGCAAAGGATGCTGATGCCCTCCGCATTGTCAGACATGGCTGCCTTGGGAACTAGGCACAGTTTGAGGTCTTCGGCCTTTAGGGCTTGGGAACAAGGATGTCAGGGATTCATGCAGCGGCCTACATAACTAGAATAGGGTAGCCATACTGTAGTACTGGCATGAAAGGACCATGAGGGGAAAATACTATTCATGATACAAGCTGCAAGATCATGCTGAGGGACACAGGAATCCTAAGGAGCCTTCCTGGATTCTCATATCCCGTCTCGATGGTTTGCCAAGACTTTAACCCACACGGCCGAATCGTATGCCGCATGCACAACTTACCTTCCCCCTAAGCTCAACGCTCACGACTGCCCCCCAAAAAAACAACCTCCCTCAGGGGTACCCCAAATTAATGGAACTGAAGGATAGGTGAAGCTAAGTACTGGGGAACCTGGCGGGAAAGCACGATAACAGCCCCTGTCTCTGCTGCGTTTGACATGTTGCGGGGGAACCACTTATAGTTTAGAGCTAAAGGTTCATGGCTCTAAGGGTCTAAGGACCCATATAATAGGATTTTTGGGCCCCAATACCATTAACATTATAATGTTTTGGCCCTAAAACCCTTTTAGTTGGGTCCTTGGACCCTCAGGGTGGCCCCAAGTCCCCAAAACCCTAAACGCTAAACACAAAAAACCCAGACCCCAAGTCAAGAAACAAACTCCGAAAGCCAAAGCCTAAGCCCGCACCCGATCAACCCAAACAAGGCAGAGCCACGTAGTGCATAGCCGGGAAGAGTCCTCGACAAATCCCCCTAATCTAGACGACTAACCTATGGGTATATTCTGGGTATGTTATAGTATCTGATAGTATATTATGGGTATATTATAGTAGGTTATGGGTATAGGCACTAATGCAATGGGTCCTTTAAAGGGTTTAGAGGGTTTGTATAGGGATAATGGAAAAGAACATGGAAAATACTATTTAGGGTTTAGGGTTTAATGTAGACCCTGAGTTAATATCGAGCGCCTGGCATGCCCCAATACAAACCCCAATATACCCTAAGGGTCCAAGTACCCAATAAGTAGCCTTTAAAGGGGGATAAATAAGGATATGTAGGGGTATATAAGTCCAAGTACCTAATAATTAGGTACCTGGGTCTAGGGTACTAGGACTATAGTACAGGTTTTGGGTAAGTATATGATTCTTAGGGTACTTGGACCCTTAGGGATAAAGCGGCTAGACATGCCCCAATACAATCCAGTATCATGCAGCTAAGTTTACCTTAGGGGTTGAAGTTTAGAGGGAAAGACATACGCTGCACACCCGAACCCTAAACCCCTAAACCCTAAGCCCTAAGCCCTAAGCAATCCTGCACTACAGCCTCAGGATACTGAACTCCCACAGTTGCCCAGGTGTACGGTACTCAGGGAATTGCTTGGACTTTTAGTATCCACCGCTTCCCACACAGTTTGGCCCAAGGGTCCAAGGACCCAAATAATAGGGCTTTAGGGCCCAAATACCATTAACATTTTCTGTATTTTGGCCCTAAAACTCTACTATTTGGGTCCTATATATCCTTACTTTGTCCCCACATATCCCTATCTAACTCCCCTACAACCCCCTTAAAGGGACCCTATTATTTGGGTCTCAGGACCCTTGTGGTTAGTGTTTGGGGCCGAAGGTGCTTCATATTCAAGCGGTTTAAGAGTTTAGGATTTAAGGGTTTAGGGTTTAGGGTTTAAGGTTTAGGGTTTAAGGGTTTAGGGTTTAGGGGTTTAGGGTTTAGGGTTCCGGGGATTCGCTGGTTAAGGCAAGGGCACAGAAGGACGTTCTGCAGCCTGCGTGGGAAATGCTGAAGAAGCAAAAGCGAACATCAGTTCCTGTTTACTGTTTAGGGTTTAGGGTTGAAGGTTTAGGATTTCGGGTTTAGGGTCATATAATTCTAGGAAAGGGTACCTGTGTTTTGTCCCAGCAATAGGTTCATAATGAGCATCATGGCCTAAACCCCTAGACCTGAAAAGCTGAACCCTGAACTGTAACCGTACTTCCTGAAGTCTTAGGGTTTAGGGTTGGGGGGTTTAGGGTTTAGGGTACACACCCTTGACCCGAAATTAGCTTATGGTTGAACCTTGAAACCTGAAACCCTGAACATTCCATTCTAAAACCTAAACCCCTGAACCCTACGTCATAAACCCCCAAAGGGATCTCTCAGTCCTCCTTTGAGTTCGGCTTTCGCAACAAGCAACAACCGTGCAGCTTTGTTATGCCTTTGGACTGGACGTTTGCTGGTGGTGCACAGCGGTTACATAAGGTTTATGACATAGGCTTTGGGTTGAGGAGCTGAGGTTTTAGGGTTTAGGGTTTAGGGTGTGGGGTTGGGGGTTTGCGTGACAAAAATAAAAGCAATAAAAGCTACTATCCTACATGCCTTTTGGGGCTCAGGCAATTACATGACTCTGCGTCATATAGGTTCCCGTGACTACAACGTATGAGAGCCGGACTTTTCCCCTGCTTATCACTCAAGTTACAGCTAGGGTTTAGAGTTTAGGGTTTGGGGTCTAGGGTTTAGCGTGTAGGGGTTCCTCCACAGCGCTTAATAGACTGCTCAAGTTCCGCAACTACAACTTAGGAGACCTCTTAACCAAAGATATCCTGTTCCAGTCACCCAACTGTTAACTTGGTGGTTTCTTCAAATAGGGGTACCCAATACAGAACCCCAAATACTAGAATCCCTATTATAGGAATCCCTACAACAGTACCCGCAATTTTGGGAAACTCTAAACCCTAAACCCTGCACCCTAAACCCTACTTTTGGGAAAGAAACCCCACTTGAGCGGCCACTCCCTGTAGATTTTTCAGAAGAGTAACAAATTCTCAGGGTAGGCCATCATGTACACACGCAGGCCCCAAAGCATGGCGGTTTAGGGTTTAGGGACTAGGGTTCAGCAACGCAACACGCGCGCAGAATGGGTAGTTGGACCCTTGGAGCCAAGGTACTTCGATTGATTAATAGATCTGTAGGTAGTCATGTTGGTATTCGAAATTCGAGTCTATGATCCTGGGTATAGGGTTTCTATAAGTTCTTCTTCAGAGCATCATGGTCTAAGATTCGAGATGTACCTACAATAAACTACTTCCCTTGCAAGATTCAACACTTCCTTTTCTCTAGTCTCTGTGAGGTTTCTAAAGCAGTAGCTTCCACTTTCTTTTCATTCTCTATACCCCCACAAAACTCGAGACTGGATATATACAAGTATATGTCTAGCCTAAACCCTAAACCCTAAACCCTAAACCCCCTAACCCTGAACTATTTGAGGTGCTTGTAGAAGACGGCGAGATCCAGTGGTGAGACTCTGGGTGGAAAGCCCAGCTTAGGTTCGTCCTTTCGAGGCTGAAGTGTGGTTATATATGGGACAGGTGTAGGTTCAGGGAATATAGGGCTTTTAGTTTAGGGCTGAGGGTTTGGGGTTCAGGGTTTAGGGTTTGGGGTTCAAGGTTTAAGCTTCCTGGACCCCTGGTAGAAGCTATACTTTCAGCTCTTTATTAGGCTTATGGATAACAAAAATTCAAAAATGATTTGGGGAACTTCCAAGACATAGGGATGTATGATGGGGTCTTCAAGGCGTATCCCAAACACCAGGCATGGTCCCATGATCCGCAGCCCGGACCTAGAGCAATGGCGGGCAACATGTTCGTAGTGGTCGTCTGCGTTCAGGGTATAGGGTTGAAGCCTAAGAACCGCCATTCTGATGAGCGACGGCGTGGTTGATGATAGGCACAAAGATGATGGATGATGGATGGCCCCTGCAACTGTCATGTTTTTTGATGATGTTGCAGTTCTCTGACGCTCCAACAACCACAAGGGTGGCGCATGTCCCCACTACTCTCGAAATGGGGGAGAGGGGAAACCAGCCACACCCAAGAAAGGTGTGAACGAGCAAGAGCAACAGCCGCTTGCACAATGCTGGCCGCTCCACCAAGAGGAAGCGCAAAGGCTTCAATTTCAGCAAGATGTAGCCGCCTCATGCAGCCTTTGATGCTGAGAGATAGCGGTCAATTTGCAACCATGCAGTTGTTGAAACAGGAATGCCACCCACACCACCGTGGTGTAGTGTGGATTATTTTCCAAAAACAGCAAAAACAGCAAAATTATGTGGGCATTCCGTTTCTTCTCCTAGTGGTGCTGGTGGTTGCCTTCTTCAGCCATAAACTTTCATCTATTACTGTTGCAGTCATTCATATCGCTTCCCCTCCCCTATGTGGTGGGGGTGCTTGTCTTCCGGCAGTAAGCACCTAAGCAAGGGTGCCGTTGCAGCTCTGGACCCCTAAATCCCAAACCCTAAACCCTTCCTTTCGAGGCTGAAGGCATTGCGGGCTTCAGTGTTAACACAGTGCTTTCTACACCGTCAAACGTTGAACCGTACCTAAGCAGGCTAGGCGCTGCAAAGCATAAACTTTATGAGCTATAGTCTGAACTCCAAGTATCCCCCATAATCACCCTACAATACTGGCTTATATAACCCCCTAAACCCTAAACACTAATCCCCGGTACAACCCCCCTTAAGGAGTTTACACTATGGCTTCAGTGATTCCAAAGGGGTTTTTAGGATTTGAGCCTGAGCATTACGCCTGTCTTGAGGGTTTAGGGCTTAAGGGTTTAGGGCTCAGGGCTTTAGGGCTTTAGGGCTTAGGGCTCTAGGCTTTAGGGCTTTAGGGTTCTGAGCCCTATACTTAACTACAGGTTCCCAAACCCCTGCCAGTTCCCCCCTTTTCAAGAAATTGCAGGCAGGGTCTTGTTTGCGGGGGAGGCTGTAGTGGAACCCATCATAAAACTCCCCAAGCTCTACATGATCCTGAATAACCCTGAACAGCTACGGTTTAGGGTTTAGGGTTTAGGGTTTAGGGTTTAGGGTTTAAGGTTTAGGGTTTAGGGTTTAGGGTTTAAGGTTTAGGGTTTAGGGTTTAGGGTTTCAATCCTGAATAACGCCAAGCCCTAGACTTAAACAATCCTGAATAACCCCAAACCCTACAGACCCAAAGGGTCCTAAGTACCATTATGGGGTATACTTACCCAAACCAAAAGGGAAATTACTACTACAGAAACCATACTTTGTACCATATAGGTACTTTGGACCCTTTGGGAGAATAACCCTAAACCTTAGACCCAAACCAGAATGATCCTGAATAACCGGACAGGAGGACCCCAATATAGACGCCCAACTGCTATAGTCCTTGCTTCACGAGCCAACAGACATGTAGCCGTTATCTCGGCAAACTTCCATATTCCAAGCCACTTTGGACATGCCGCTAGGTCCTTGGTGGCTCTCTTGTTAGGGTCGGCGCGCTGCAACAGCAGGCCCTCCATTATCTGCACGTTTCCGGATAGCACCGCATAGTGCCTGTAGGGATGTAGGGTTTAACGTAGTTGTCGGAAACTTGTAGCACTTGAAATTCGCAACATGCAGTAGTTCCAACAGTGCGTCATACATAAGCCTTGTTTTCCAGTTTGGGTCTCAAGTAAACATTCCCAGGAGAGGGTCAGTAGTTGCAGGGATATGAGCAGTAATCTAAACTCCTAGTATCCCCCTTAATAAGCCTTATAGTAGTCCCCTATATAAGCCCTTATATAATCCCTGTTAAGGAGTTTAGACTATAGCTCATATGAATGAGGTGCTTTTCAGAGGTTGGAGGGATACATAGGTAAAACTCCTGTCTCAACATTGGGCGCTTATGGGAAAACAATCTACCTGTCTATTTCCATTCAGGAACCCTAAGACTTTCCAAAAAGGACCCCTAGATCAACCCCCATGAGTTATTAACAACTACTACCCGAATTTCATATAAAAAGAAAGCCGTCGGTATACCGTTGAAGGGGTTACAGAAATATGTGTTAGGTTCCCTTGAAAATAAAGAGGGACATAGTACCATAAAGAGACAGACGCCACTCTATTGATCCGAAGTACTATGCCCCCCATTATTGGGACGTTCAAAATGGTAACATTATCTTGGGACCCGCCCTTGTAGGGGTTTAGGGTTTAGGGGCTATCAGGGTTCAGGATAAAGACCCTCTTACCTCTAAGTTGGTCTACAAGTGATGATACATATGGTTCATGAATTTAAGGTTTTGGGGTGTAAGGTTTAGAGTTAGGTATAGGACATAGAGGCATGCTTGTGAACTAGGGGGCCCCATTCACGAGGTTTGAGAAACACATAAAGGCACCAGCTCAGCCCTAGAAACCCCCATGTGGCCCCACGAACCCTGGAAAACAGCCATAACCCTCCACACGAGAGCCCAAACCCTAACCCTCAATCCCAAAACCTATTCAAGGCAAAACACAAGGGATACCAGCCGGCAGAGTCTTTGCCGGTTACAGAGGTGAGGCCGTTCTGTCGAAGGAAGCGTGCGACCACCTGAAGGTCTAGTTCAGGGTGCTGGATTTAGGGTTTATGCTTGAGGTATCCCTGGACCCAAAAAGTAGATAAGATCATAACCCAAAACACTCCAAAAATAGCCCAAAAGGCCATCATTGTACATACTTCTGGGGTTCAGGTAAGGTCTAGCGTTTAAGGCTTAGGGTAAAGGGTTATGGAGCTTAGGCCTGACCAATCCCACGTCCTTGGCAAGACCCCCGATCCTTTTCCCCAAATGGGCCAAAATCCCAAATACAGTTGATGGATGAAATCTTGCACCACCTAGGGGCCCTAAAATACTGTAATTCCTAGGACTTCAGGGACTTAAGGTGGTGCAAAATTTCCTCCATCAACAGTATTAGGGACAAATAGGGGGAAACCAGGGGGTATACAGGGGTTATATACGGTTTGTATAGGGGATATACGGGGTTTGCTGCTGTGAGGCTGGATGGCGTACTCCTCACAACCCTAAACCCTGAACCCTCACCAGCCAATTTGCGGCTTATGGATGCTTAGGCTTTAAAGCGACAAAGCCGTTGCAACTGCATTTTGGAGTCCTCTCAAAGGCTCAGGATTGAGGGTTTGGGGGCTTATGATAGCTGTCAGTTGGTTGTAGGGAATGTGCAAAGACTGTTGATAGAGGCAAAAATTTTGCACCACTACTAGAATTGCAGAACTTCAGGGATTTGAGTTGGTGCAAGAGTTCCTCCATCAACAAGATCACACAGTGTCTGGCTCTCAGGATTGTTTTTGCCACTAAGGGGACCCCCCACGGTTTTAGAGGTAAACTCCATACGCATGCAAGGGCAGCTTTGACAATCACACCGCGTTGGTCGTCAATAGAATATAGAACCCTTCAAACCTTACAACACCCTAAACCGTAAAGAGCTGGACGCCCCCATAGTTGGGGGTAATTCCTTTCAAAACCGTTTGGTCTGTTTGGATGGGCCGACATTGAGCATTCCCGATATTAGCCTTTTGTAGTCCTGGCGTTGACCTCAAGCGGATAGTAACAATCTAGATTCAAGCCTAAAGTGCTTTGCAAATTTCTTCCACCCGCCCCTAAACCCTAAATTCTCTTAACCCTAAACTCTAAAAGTCAACCCGAGACCCTAAGCCTCATAGAGCTTTGGGCTATACACCGGTAAGCCGTGCACCCTAGAACCTTGCAGGTGCCCCATTTTCAGCACCCCCCACATCATTGTCAGAAGCTGTGTCTGAATTCCCGTCTGCGATAGAATCAGAGATGAGGTCCACGTCGAAACCTCGGCAACAGAGAGTTTACGGTTTAGGGCCTGTTAAAGGGCACTACGAGGACACATGGCATTGAAGTATTGTTTGCATGGATCCTAAGTATCTATACGGTAATTACAATGTAGCGTTCCTATACCAAGAATGAATCATATGGTTTACGTCAGACGTCACTATTTAGGTACTTGGGAATGTTTGAGTGCATAAAGGTCAGGAGTGATCGTTTCTACTCCGGGTTCTCTCGAACTTGCGTCCCAAGCAGATCAGCCATACAGCGACGCCAACATTGCCGGGTACATAGAAAATTGAAAGTTCAAGGCCTCTTGCCCCACATTCAGCCTTTGGGGTTTAGGGGGGTTCTCCGACTGGAGACCCTTGTGGACCCTTGCCATAGCGTGGTGTCAACCTCGGGGGTTATGGGGTGATGACACGGTAAGTACGCATGAGCGGCATTCTGGGTGGTTGAATCAAATAATACCGTGTGCGAAGCCTTCTGACAAAATAAACAAAACGGATGCTAATAGGGTGTGGGGATGTGTGGGGTCTTTCGGGCTATCATTGTTCTTCACGGGCAAAGGACAGTCGACCTCTCATGCGCTGGGCATCTTAGGCCGGAATCCTTCGGACTAAATGTCCAAAAGCCGCTTAATTAGTCCCCACAACACGGAGTGGGCCACTGCATGAGGATCGCAAGTACCTCTTGGACTCAACCCAAGCTTCATACATAGTAAACCTACAGAAGACATCGAAATCTCTGAGTCCACATCCTAAGCTCCTAAACCCTAAATTGCGTACAGCCGACAACTATATACCATACGATAACCCCCAGATTCAAAAACCGTAGCCCTAAACCCTCAACCTTGAAACCCCCAAACCATAAACTAAGTGAGGGGTCGATGCCGTCAGGCGACAGACCGAGCGCCATTGAAGGCCGGCCATACCGGAGCTTTTTTCTCAATAACGTAGCTGCAAACAATAAAACGTGAACGTCTCAGCCATCTTTGGACGCAGTGTTTTCTTGGGCCCGCCGCAGGCATGCCTCCTCAGGCCCGGCCTTGTCGAGATGGATATGTTGTTCGGTGGCACTATGTGTGGGGGCCGCCGGGCCCTCTCGATCCCTTGCAGACCTTGCTCCTGGTCCTGGCCTGGCAATGTCCTTGTTCTATGATCCAAACCCGTCCGAACCTGAGGAGTATGAAGCCGATGCAAGCTTCCCGACAGCTGTTTGGCTATAGTGAGCTTGTAACGTCTCATTGCTGATGCTTCGGGCCATTCCACCCTGCAATCTCCAGAAGTGGCAAGTGTGGCCACGCCGGGGTGGGGCCCATTCCAAAAGGGTTCAAAAGAGGATGTTTCCAATGTGGACAACCAGCTAGTGCATGAAACTTTGCCCATACCAAATCATGCGGGTTTAATGTGGAGGCAGCTTGCGGCATTCAACGCGAGCGGAGGATTTTTCGCGGCCTGCGAACATACACTGCATGTGTAACTCAAACTTTGCGCCAAGCAATGACGACTGTCGACATTTGCGTTTGTTCCAGACCATCTCGCGTCCATAAACAATAGCGTCTGGAAACCATGGTCACCGTTGACCACCAACCACCTCCAGCCTCCAAAAATAGTCTGTCAAGCTGTCCCAAGCAAAGCTCGTGCAAAATTCCAACAGTATACTGCTCCAGTCCGAAGAGGTGTAATCCGGCACATGCAACTAATGCGTCGTTTGCGGGGGTGTGATGCAACGGAACGCTATTCCCCGATTGAATGTAGTGTGGGTGGCCGGGGTGGGCTTACAGTACAAGCAACGTAAACAAGCGGCCGGGGGCGCTTGACGCCCCAGCTTGCGACCTCGCCTGTACAGCCCAACCCTCCTAAAACCTTAACCCCAAAAACTGGAAGCCCGAACCTTGAAACCCAAAACTAAAAATCTAAGCCAAAATCCCATGCCCCGCCTCGAAAGTACACACTCTGAAGATTGAAGTGGCGGCGGAAGGCCGGCAAATCCCCACTTTGTAACGCCAGCTTCAGCTTTCGTCTTACCTTGAAGTGGTTTAGGGCTTACGAGGGTTCAGGGTTGATCTCTATAAAGTCCAACAAAACGCCATACATGAGTTATAGGGCGTGTTGCTCAAATTGCGCGGCTATAAGGTGTTTCTGTAGTCCGTGTACAGACCTATAAATTAGATTCCGTAAGACTCTAATAAAAAACAAAGAAGTCCTAAGAAGAGTACAGGTTTAGGACCTAAGGTAGGTTTGGGGTTGGAGGAATAGGGTTTGGGTCTTAAAGGGCCCTAGCTTGTACCTACTGGCTGGTTCACGGTTCAGGGTTTAGGGCTTGGGCTAGCCCATTGGTGAGTCTTGCGAGGGACTTACATGAATTATTGCACTACTACCCAACGGTTCTTGGACTGTCATAGTGAGCGAAGACCCCCAAAACAAAACCCCAAGCCCTAAACCCTAAATTATTCGGGCTTGTACGAATAAAGGCTCACTTTGCCCATATAGGCCTGTGGCGGAAGGGAGTTAAGGGACTACTCAAGAGCAAATGGCCAACGCATGCGCGGAAACAAAAAAAAACATGGGCATGTCGCTTTTCATGAGCTCTGCGCCCTCTGTCTTCCTTCTCACGGGACACTTGCAAGAGAACGCAGAAAAAAACAGAACCAAACGGCGCAACCAAATGAGGCACATAACTCAAAACGAAGCAGGGCCCCCCAAACCCTAGACACTGTTTTTGGAAGCCACGCTTGGGGAAAGACCAGCGCTTCCCGATTCATAACACATCGGCACGTCCTCATCTCTGGCTCTGACGGGGAGCTTAATTCCTCAAATCCGGTCCAACAGCAATCGAAATCCAAAGAATATCATGTTTACCTTAGCAAGACTATGAGAATCCGAGCCCGAACCTTTGACTGAACCCAAAGCCCTGACACCACGAAACCTTGAAAACCAAAAGAGTTATAACCCGGCCTAAACCACCTAAACACTGGAAACCCCTGAAAGCCCTGCAAATCCAGGGAAGAGGGATAAGACACCTAAACCCTACAACTTTAAAAGTGGACATCTGGTCGCAATCCTCCGCATGACCGGGGCTAGCTTGGCTCCTTGGCAAACGGATGTATAAGGTTTATGCTGCGGTCCCTGCAAAGGGGTACAGGAACAAACATGATGCGGCGGGTTCAGTGTTCAGCCCTAAACCCTAAACCCTAACCTAAACCCTGTTCAGAGGTTTTAGGACTTCGGGCCCGAGGGTTTCAGGATTGGGGCATGTGTCGCAACAGGCCCTGAAGAATCACCATAATAAGTCTTCTTATCTTCTTGCAAAATATATGTGTATATATATATATATATGGTGTATTCGTGGGGTCCCCACTTGAGGAAATACCGTTTGAGGTTTGTGGATGGCTCAGGATTCATCAAATTCGTCTGCAATCCAACAAAAGAGGTGCAAAAGATGCTACTTGGAGGTTCAGGGTTCCTAATATCCAAGTATAACTATATTGCTAACCCAACTTTGAGCCCAATGAGTCCCCGAATGTGTACAAGGGGGCCAAATTATAAGTACCAGCTATAAATGGGTCAGAAGTACTTTGGACCTCGAAGTACTGTACGACCGCTACGTAGGAGCTTCCGCGTCCCGTGTTTCTAAGGTTCTTCTCGGGTTTAGGGTCTAGTTAAACCCCAAAGTAATTAAACCAATAGCCCTAAACACCAACAATTTGCCCAAAAGGCCATTATTTTACATACTTTTGGGATTGAGGTAGGGTTTACCTGGAAAATGCTCGCACCCGCAATCTACAAACCAGGCTTATTTCTTGCTGGTCAAAAACTGCACTGAGCATAGTCGGGTCGAATTGGTATTCACGGGTTCAGGGTTTAGGATGTAGGGTCTAGGATTTAGCGTTCAGGGTTTAGGGTTTAGGGTCCAGTCAGGAAGGATAAGCCCAAACAGGAGAAGACTCTGCTAGCAATGGTGTTAGATACTTTGCGTTGTGCATACTCTATGGGGTCTACGTCGACTGCAATGATCGCGCAGTCAGTGTTTTCAGTTCTCTGGTCCACCTACATAAACTCCTCCTTGCAGGAGCAGTGACTGTTGTGACGTCACTTTGAAGTTGCTCATGAACTGCGATGATCGCGTGGTCCGTGTTTCTTCAATTCGCTTCTGCACCAGTCGATCCTCCTCCAAAGTTTGCCCTAAACCCTAAACCCTAAACCCTATAGAACCCTATAGTCCCCTTAAAGGGACCCCTATATAACCCCCCCTTTACGTTAGCTTCCAGGTTCACCGGCTCTTCCGTGCATCATAGCGGCACATGCTGGCACCCAAAGCATACATCAGAACCAGGTCGCTTCAACGGGGGATTATCTGGGCTTGTCCTGTTGGTTTAGGTTTTAGGGTTTAGGGTTTAGAGTCCCCGCAGTAATTTCTAACAAATGTCATACACTCTTTACGCCAACCCTGAATCCTAAGAGGCACCTCCAAATACCAGATGCCCTTACTGGACCCCCAAAGTAGGTAGAATAAAAGAGCCTTTTGGACTAGTTCCATGGGCTTTGGGCGATGGTTTTACCTACCTAGACCCTCCATCTAGCCTCTATATACCCTGAATACTGGGGACCATATATCTCTTTTGCAAGGTACAGGGAGGGTCCTGGTTGGGGACCCAAGTAAAAATCCACAAGCCAGGCGCAAAATCTTCCTAAAGCCGCCTCTAAGTCTCAAGCCCTGGATATCCCACAGTCGATATTTCCCAGATAACTAATGGACATGGGTTCTATACTAGGACCTATATTAGCGACTATACCAAACTACAAGGGACCCCTGTGTTCTGTGTTAAGAGCCGCTTATATGATACGGCTAATATTGGCAATAGCTCCCCTCAAGGTTTAGGGTTAATCCAAGATCCGAAGACCCAGATCATAAAACAACCCTCAACCCAAAACCCTAGAGCCTGAACCCGAAATCTTAAAACGACTTGCTCCATCCAACTCTGAATCTTAAACGCTAAGATATGGATTCGAAGCCTAAGGGCCTGAAAATTTCCATCCCTACATATTCCAAGGGATTGAGGTTTAGCATTTAGGGTTTGGGGTCTAAGCATCCCTACATACCCTTATGATATGACGCACATAGGCCCTATGTAGGTTCCAAACCCTAAACCCAAGTAGGCGGGTTTGTGGGCTTAGGGCTGAGACCCCAATTACCTACAGCTTCATAGTCATTACCGCCCAAATTAGAAGGTATAATTACTAGAGCTATTATCAATTGGGCTAACAGTAGTTAAGGCTGAATACTGGAGCTTCAACCCTAAACCCTAAACCCTGAAAACCCTGAACCCCAAACCCTACCTGTGGCTCCATTTACCTACAGTTTTATGGGTTCTACCTATTCATTAGGGGGTAACTTCTACTAAATTGTAGGTAAACGGAGTCACAGGTACACCCTAAACCCGTGAACAAACAGAAGATTCGGTCATCTTCGTTGGCGAACTCGCCTTTGCCCACCGATCCGCCCAAGAAGGAGAGTGCCGTACCGACCATTTGAAAGGATGTGGAGCCTTGGGTTGGGTTTAGGGTTTAGGGTTTCGGGTTCTCCCCCTAAAACCTAGGCCCTGGGGTTTTGGGTCTAAGGTTTAGGGATCTATAGAGGGGCTTCTGTGCAGCCAAAAAAGATGAATAGGGATATGTAGGCACGGTTTCACTTAAACCCTAACCCCTAAGCCTTCAAAATAGAATAACCCAAGCACCTCCTTTTATGTTTGAAATTAAAGTGATCAAGGTTCAGAGCTTCAGGGGGTTGAGTTTAGGGTTCAGAGTTTTGAGATCCGGGACTATGGTTTATCGTCCCGAAAAAGCATGGAGCTGGTGGCTGATAGTTGGAGTGTCAGGGAGACTTGCTAAGCATGCTTGCAACCCACCCTAAACCTAGAACCCTAAACCCCTAAACCCTCTATAAGCGATGTAAAAATAATCCCAACAATCCGAGTTTTTCACCTAACTACTAAGTCCCCCTGACCCTACAGGTATAAGGCCCCTTGGTGCTTTGAGGTCATTTTGGGACGGGGTAGGGTTGGAGGGTTATCATGGAGAGCTGAAGGACAACAGAATGAAAGATCAAACGCAAAGTGAACCCTAAATCCTATTCTGCAGGGTTGAGGTTGGGAAGTAAGGTTTTTAGAGGATGGTTTTCCCTAAGGGTCCCAGGACCCAAATAAGAGGGTTTTAGGGCCGATACTATACAATTAATGGTACTCGGGCCCTGAAACCCTATTATTTGGGATCCTATATACCCCTATATAGTCCCCATATATTCCTATATATCCCCCTTATAACCCCGTTAAAGCGATATTTTAGAGGTTATGGTTTTCCTGCTAAGGGACTACTGTTGAGGTGTTAGCGCTTCGGAGCACAGTCTTGGCAGGAGAGGAGATGCTAGAGTTTTCTGCTTGGTTTACAGTTTAGGGTTTAGGGTGAAAAAATCTAGCGTCATTAAGGGGCATCCCTGAGGCGATTTGCTTTTGCAGAGTTTAAATCTAGATGTTATGATAGGATGGACATATGGTAAATAACGGATTTCCCTGATTTTAGCTGGCTGATCTACACTCAATAGGCCAGATAATCTGAAATCGCATTGGATGCCCTAAACCCTAAACGGCCAGATTATGCATTGCTTGGGTCTTAAACCCTTACCCCCAAGGGCACTTGGACCTGCGGTGCGTGGTTTAGGGTTTTAGGGTTTGGGGTTTAATGGGTTCGTAATAGAGCGAACTTTTGGCTGAACAGATTAAGAATAAAGGGTACGGAATAGAGCGAACTTTTCGCCAAATTGAGAACCGGAATGATCCCCGGCAATGGAGAGTTAATTGACAGAGCCCGACCCCCCCACCCTCGCTCCCCACACACAAGTTTGCCAAAATTTGATTGGGCGTCCCGGACAATGGGGGGATCCTAAACCCCAAACCCCCTGTAAAGGCACTTGGACCCTTACGAAGTGGGGACCTGATATCAGCCTGTACACGCTGACATGCCTCACACATCCGTAGGGTTGTTGGAACCCTAGGCAATAAATATTGAACCCTGAGGGTTTAGGATTGAGGGCTTAGGATCCAGGGTTTAGGGTTTAGGATTTAGGGGCTAATTGCAAGCTCCTAAACTCTTCGGGGCCCTTCGGGCCCACCTTTCTGAGAGTTCCCCAGAAGCCGAGCTTGAGTATGCTCGTGTACGAAGTTTGGGGCTGAGGGCTTGGGGTTTAGGGCTTAGGATTTATTGCCTGGGTCTTAAGGCTTGGAATTTAAGGCTGTTCAGGGCCTAGGATGTAAGGCTTCGGGTTAATGCTTTCCGGTGAACTGGCCAGTTTTCACAATGTCCAATTTTCAAACCCAAGAAGGGCCAAATCCTAGACCCTAAACCCTAAAACCAGTTTCATACAACTCTGTGAACAGGATCTGGACGTCAGTGCCGTCAGACAAGGCAAGCTCAACCACATAATCCGAAGAGCGCACTTCGGATGCCGTGTAGCCGCGACAGACTCTACTTACTAGTGTCTGCTGCCCTTGGGTGAGCTCGTCTCCTGCGATCTTTCCAAGAAGGGTGAGGATTCTTGCAGAAGCATCCTCAGTGCGCAGTTTCGTTCTAGCAGCTATGTAGAGGTATAGTCCCCCTTAAGTAAATCGAATATGGGTTATATGGGGATCTTATTAAAATATACCCAAAGCCATATTCTATCTACTTAAGGGGGACTGTAACAATCAGCGCCGGTGGCTCTAGTGATATCAATCTGCAACGTACAGGCAACAGCCATCCCTCTGATCTGATCGCCGAGTGACTCCATACTTCTTGACTTTCTTTGCCACTACTATCAGGTGTAGGACTCCCTTTAACCTTGAGCCTAAACGGTATACAAAAAGCCTCCTCAACCCTAAGCCCTAATCCCTAATCCCTAAATCCTAGACCCTAAACCCTAAATCCTTAACCCTAAACTCTAAAGTCTAACCCCCAAACAGCCCAGAAACTTTTTATGAGGATCCATCCGTCATGTTCCGAGAGCTCACGTGATCGACGCTCAACCTGACACCACCCACGCCTGGAGGGGCAGGGGTTTAGGGCTTCGAGTTTCGGGTTTTAGGTTTAGGGTTAGGGTTTAGAGTTTAGGGTTAGGGTGATTAGGAGTTTCTGGGCGTTTTCAGACTGTTCGGGCTGCACCTACCCCAAAACTTTAAACTCAAGGGTTTAGGCTTCAAGGTTGAGAGCTTTGTTTTTTTTTTGGATTTATGGTGTAGGGTCTATGTTAGAAAGTTTTAGGGCCTAGGGTTTAGCTTGACTCCGGGAACTGTCGCGCCTATAAAATCAAGACTGTCTAACATGCCCTGAAACGCTCTAAGCATATGAGCCATTGTCTAAACTCCTAGTTTGCCTTCTGCTGGCCGTACCATATGCGCCTGTCGCTTCCACATCGCTACTGCTTTACTATCACCCATGCATCAGCAAGGAACTGCTGCTGACGATAAGGGCTCGGAAGCTGCAAAAAAGCGCAAGGTGACTTAGGGTGGCTCATGGTTCAGAAACCCTAAGGGCCCAAGGACCTACATAACGGGGCTTTAGGTCGCAAATACCACGAATGGTATAGTAGTTTGTCCCTGAAGCCCCTTTTTTTGGGTCCTTGGACCTTTAGGCAAAGGCTTAGAGTGTAGAAGGCGTTTTCTATGGCACGTCCGGAGATTTCGTTTGTTTGACTAACTTCAGGCTTCCGCGGTTGAGGGTTTAGGGGCTCAGGGTTTAGGGCGTAGGGTTTGGTGCTTAGAGTTTAGGATTTGGGGGTTGTGGGTGTTCTGGGTTTAGGATTTGGTGTTTGGGGTTTAGGATTTGGTGTTTAGGGTTTAGGGTCTAGGATTTGGGGTCTAGGGTTTAGCATAGGCTCTCGCGGGGAAGGTTAGGGCTTTGGGGGCTAATGATTGCGATTTCGCTCTGAGGGTCCAAGTGCCTGAGAAACGAAGGACACACTATGACACAGACACTTTAGGGTTTAGGGTGTGGGGCCGGTGGTCAGATGCGATATCCTACACTAGCCTGTGACGTGGGGCGGGTAGTGTACCCTAAACCCTAAACCTCCAAAATCATTCATGCACAGGTTCTCTTATACGAGAGTAGTCCCTGGGTTTCAGGCTTGACACTAAAAATCCCGAATGACCCTCAGCACCCGAAACATCCCTAAACCTTGTGGAATTACGGTACCCTAAACCCTAGACCCTAAACATGTAGTATACTAAGGTCATGCAGGCCGTTTAGTAGCAACAGTAGACTCGCAAAGACCTCTAAAATTTCAAGTCCTGAGGCCAACGCCCCAAAACTTGGAGGACTTAGAGTTCAGGGGTTCGGCGGTTTAGGGGTTTTGAGTTTAGGATTCCTACCCTAAGCCCAAACCCCAACCCCTAACGCCTGAGCTCGAAAACCCTCAACCCCAAATATTGTTTGTGTTACTTTCCCTGCCCTTTCCCACTAAGCCATACATAGCCCCTTTCATCGCAAGTCGCCCTCTATAGGTAATTCTGCAAATCCCTAAATCATCCTTTATACCCCGTATGTTCCTATACGTGCCTATGTGAACGCCATACAAACCCCTAAGGGTCCAAGGACCCAAATAATAGGGCTTTAGGGCTCAAATACTATGCTATTAACGGTATTGGGGCCCTAAAGCCCTATTATTTGGGTCCTTGGACCCTTAGGGAACCCCATGTAAACTCCCAATCCCTCAGCGCTGGTACCCTGTGTCCAGCCTGGACCAGGAATGTGCATTTAGCACCCTGCCTGGACTCTGACAGGGGTTTAGGGTTTAGGGGTTTAGGGTTTAGGGGATCTGGGGTTTAGGGTTTAGGGTTTTGGACTTAGGTTTTTGTGTTTAAGGCTTAGGTTTTTGTGGGTTTAAGTTTTTTGTGTTAGGATTTAGGTTTTGGGGCTTACAATTTTCTAGGGTTTGGGACTTAAGCTCAGGTTTTGGGGATAGGGTTTAGGTTTGTGTGTTAGGGTTTAGGTTTTGGGGCTTACGATTTTGAAGACCAGGCAAACTGTGGATCCCCTTCGCTACTCCAAACGCGGACTCTGGCTTGAGAGTTCTACAGGGAGCTTTGTTCAAGTAATATCTGTAGAGAAACCATAGCTCAACTTACGGGAGGTTAGTAGGGAATATGGGAATATTATTTGTATTTAGGGATTCTTTTCCCTTAGCCCCTATATGTTGGACCTCCTCTATTCAAAGGGTCCCCTATAACGAGTTTTGGGGCCTGCTTCTTCAGGATAGGATCAGGGCAATGATTTCGGAGGGCCCTAATCAAAGACCTAATGTTGGGGGGGAGGGGGCCCTTATTAAAGAGTTATTAAAGAGGGTCCAACATTACTAAGAACCAGCAAATCAAGAAATGCCGAAGCCTGAGTTACTCCCAACATCATGTTGAGGTCCATTTGAGCCATGGTTACACATGAAATCTAAGACCAGAAGAGTGTTGACCCCTAAACCCTAAACCCTAAACTGTAAGCTTCTTAGGAAAGTCTAGAGACCCCATAAAGGGCCCTTAAGGGGCTGAGAGTTTGGGAATCGGGGATTGGGGCTTAACGTATCCATGTATACAAAAGCGCGAATCATTCAGAACATCAACTCCCCGATACTTTCTGGTATACTACTTGAGAAAAACAACATGCTAAACAACAAGGCCCCCCGCAACACCAATCAGGTTACTTTCACTAAAAGTGATGACCTTGAATTCTACGTTGCGGCGAACTTCCTGACACAAGCAAAAATGTACTTCAGCAACCCTAAACCCTAAACCCTAAACCCCTAAACCCCTAAACCCCTCAAACCCTAAACCCCTAAACCCTAAACCCAATATGACCCATAGTAATCCCAATTTCCATTCCATTTTCCATTTTCTTTTCCATTTGATTCTCCATTCATGGGTACCATAATATCCCCAAATAGAATACTACTATTTATAATGTAGTAGTTTCCATTTTCTTTTCCATTATCCCAAAACTCCACCTTGCAATGGGCAGTCGATCACGGGGCAGAGAGCGAAGAAGTAGCGGCACTGCGACACGTAGGCTGGGATGCTATTGATGGCTGCGACCTTCCGGTTTAGGGGTTTAGGGGTTTAGGGTTTAGGGTGTAGGGGTTTAGGGTTTAGGGGTTTAGGGTTTAGGGTGTAGGGTTTAGGGTTTCAATTTGAGAGTCCACTTCGTGGGAACCTGGATGCAGGTGAAAGACATCATAGACACTCTCAATACCCTCAAGCCCTCAAACCTACAAGAGGGAATCTCGAAGACGTGCTCAGACCTAGACCCTAAACCCTTTAGGGTTTAGGGTTTAGGGACCCTAAACCCTAAACCCCTAAAACTTTCATGCAAATGCACAAGCCCTATAATCCCCAAAGCCCTACACACAGACCTTGAATCCTAAAGCCCTTCATAGTGACCTCCCCTGATATCGAAACCCCACATCCCCCCTAATATTAGATGTTCCTGTGGTGGAATAGTATAGTTACAATATGGGGAACATTTAACATTAGGAGGTAAGGGGCTGTAACACCAGCTAGAAGCCCTTCACAATACGATAGTTTCCTAGAAAACATTCCCATATTTACCCCCTTTGCAAGGGGGTTAAGATAAGCGGGCCTTAGACCACAGTCAATATTTCCTATGTATTCTAATGGAAATGGGTTCCATATGAAGGACTATATTAGGGACTATACCCTAAACCCTAAACCCCAGAGGAGGCCCTAATGTCCAGTGTTAAGGGTCCCTTAAGAGACTGATACTGTTGATGGAGGAAATCTTGCACCACCTTAAGTCCTCGAATCCCTGGAAATTACAGTAGGTTAGTAACCCTAAGTGGTGCAAGATTTCCTCCATCAACAGTATTGACAGTATAGGGTTTAGGGTTTAGGGTTTAGAGTTTATGTAGCTCATATGTAGACGTATATTACTCCTATACTTGGAGGCCCACGGGACTTAGCAACAACTTATAACTGGGCTTATAACCCTACTTACAATCCCCCTAAATGGGCCTATAAGGGTTACCCCAACTATAAGTAGGGTTATAACCCCAATTATAAGTAGTTACTAAGTCCCATGGGCCTCCAAGTATGGGTTGTTCTCAAAATCATGGGCCCCTTTGTGGTTATAGGGTTATAATACAGCACCTAGTATTTAGGGGTGTCAAATGAACATCCTGAACCCTAAACCCTAAATCCCTAAACCCTAAATCGCTAAACCCTAACCTCTAAATCCTAAACAGGACCCTAATTTTGAAAAAGCTGCACATATACATATTTCGGATCCCTTTTGCACCCAGGTTGGGGGCCTGCTCCTTGCACAGCCGGACGCTGTCTCCTGTCAACATCCGGGTAACCGTGGAGCCCGTAGGGCCTCAGCTGGCTTTAGGGGTGGGCTTAGGTTTAGGCCTTAGGGTTTAGGCCTGGCGGTTAGGGGCTTAAGGCCTGAAGTTTAGGGCTTACCTGCCCCGCAAGCACCCTCTACAGAGCCCAGTTACCTACAAATAGGAGCTACATAGACCCCAATTGAGGGTAGTCCGGCTAAGCAGCACATTGGCTGAACTGAAGAGCTTAGGATTTAAGAGGATTTAGGGCTGAGGGTAGTTGGCAGGTCCTGGTAGGGTTTAGGGTTCAGAAGAGGTGGCTTTGGGGCCTGCGTTTTTTTTAATACATGAAAACCCATAGGTTTTGTAGGGCTTCCAGAGAGTAATGATACCCTCTTAGAGTTTAGGGTTTCGGTTTAAGGTTTGCGGTTGCAAGACAAGCCTTGTTGAGCCAACTTGGAATTCAAAAACCAACACTGCGAGGCTTCATTTAGGGTCTAGGGTTTAGGGTTCCCAAGCGCAAGCCAACAACCCGAAACCTCCGCACGCACCAAAACCCTAAACGCCCTAAGTCGGGAAAACTCTGAAAGCACGGAACAAATACCTGAAAGTCAAAGAGTCCCTAAACCCTCAGCCCCAAGAGCCAGGATAAACTGAAATCTGGTTCAGGGAATGAAGGAATGGATCCTCACACTATTCCCAACAGGTACCCTCCCTGTACCTCAAAACGCGGTCAAAAGTTTGAGGTTTAAGGTATATGGTAAAGGGTAGATGAAGGGTCTAGGTATATAACCCTCAAATACTATGGTAGGTTCCATGTTCTGTTCATTTTCAACCCTTGCTAACCATAGGTAGATAAAAGCAACCATGGAGCGATGAAGTTGCGGTACAGAAAAATAATCGTACCACAAGAAAAGAGGGCGACGCTGGAAGTCCTGCAGGGTTCACAGGGGGGCCGTGAGCCCCTGATGATAACGGACTTTCACTGCTTTGTACTGGTACTCTATTTGGGGCCTGCTAGTGGGGAGCTGGATTCGCAGAGACTAATTAATTTCTGAGAGCTCTAGGGCTTCAAAGTCTTAAGGTGTTTGGTGTTGAGGGTCTAAGGCTATCCAGGTTGGATACAAGGTGAGAGCGGACATGTTGCAGCAGTTGATTCTTGGAGTTTTGATTTCAGGGAGTGTGCTGAAGGGTTTATGATGGATTACATGTAAGCCCGATTGCAATGCCCTCCGCTATAGAAGCGCACTTACCTCTGTAATGGCATGAATGTTTCGTGCTTCAGGTAACGCCCAATGGAACAGCAAACCCCTGTAAACCAGTATGTTTTGGGGTAGCTGGAAGCCCTATAAAACCACCAGTCTCTGCACGCGACTCCTTTGAATTAGGAAACCCGAAACCTTCAACCCTGCAGGCCAGAACCCCAAATCCCAAATCCAAAACCCCAAAGTCCTAAATCCAACACCACAGAATCATTCCAAAATCCAAGATCCCCCCCATTAAATCCTAAATCCTAATCTGGCCCGTTGCAGACGGGCCTCCCTGACGGCTGCCAGGGGGTCGTCTTCTTGAGTTTTTCCCTAAGGGTCCAAGGACCCAAATGATGGGGTTTAGGTCCCAAATACCATTAATAGTATAGTATTTAAACCCTAAAACACTATTATTTGGGCCTTGGACCCTCATAATACCCCTAAACCCTAAACCCATATAGCCCTATATATCCCCCTATAACCCCTTTGAAGGGACATTTGGACCCTTAGGGTTTTACAAGCCTCCCAGGGGCCTCCCAGGCGCCTCCGGCCTCATACGTTTTCCAGCCTCCGGTTTCAGGACCTTTGGGCCTAAAAGGGCCGGCGGCCTTTCAGACTGCATAACCCTAGAAGCCGAGGTACCCATATAGTAGGTCCTGGGGTTACAGATAATATAAATTCATTTAGGGACTTAAGGACAGGAACCCAATATATAGGTAACTGGGCTTCTAAGGTAAGCTCCTAAACTTTTCCGAAAAATCTGTTTCTCAGCGGCAGCTTGGCCGTTGTGCAAATCTGGGCCTTGGAGCCTAGGCCCCGCAGTCAAGCATAATCTGGGCCCTGGAGTCTGAACTTCAATGGTCATGCTCATGTATCCTCAACGCATGTTGGCCCCTGCTGGCCCCTGCTGGCCAGAAATCGGATGAATAAACTCCTCCCCAAACCCCTCCAGGCGATTTGTCAGGGCGCTCAGTCATTCCTCTGCTGTTTGTAGTTTGGTGCAGAGTCTGGGCCCAGGTGCTTGAGTTTCGATGCAGTCGCTGGAACAAAACTTGGCATCCAAGTTGATCCAGGATCTTGTGCAAGGATTAGAACGGGCGGTTTGGTTTGAAAATCGTTTCTGCTTTCATTTCTGGGCGCGCAAGTTAACTTGCACCATGCTCGGTCCCTTCTCGGTTGCAACTTAGCTTCCACTCGCATATAATGCCATACCTCAGCTTGGCATGATGCCTACTGACCCGCGCATTGTGTTTGTGCACGTGCTCAAGGAAAACAAAGGAACAGATAAACATGAACAACTGGAACACAATGAACATCGGATGGGTCGGGCCGGAAGCATGCAGCCGCGCGTCAGGCTTCGCACACGTTAAACCCTAATCCCTGAACACTAATCCCTAAACCCTAAATCCCAATCCCTAAACCCCCACTCTCTCACCCCTAAACCGCAATCACTAAAACTTGAACCCCAATCCCTAAACCCTAAAGACCGCAATTAAACTTTGAACCCCAATCCCTAAACCCTAAACCCAATCCCTAAATTTACACAGGCCTGGAAAGGCATGCCTTTCGCAGTGGGCACGGAGGTTTCCTGGGTTATGTTCGAGCCCCCAAGGATCCTAAGTACCTACATACACGTTATATAAGGGTTCTATAGGGATATGAAAAATTTGGGGTTAGGACTGAGGGTTAGGATTTAGGGTTTAAGCTTTGGGGTTAGGGCCCCAGAGGATCCTCCATACCTGTCTAGGAGGCCTCCTAACCCAAACCATACTACCCATTATTCTGGGAGAAACCCTATACTGTGCACCATATATAGAAGAAGGTAGGAACTTAGGATCCCACGCGGTTTAGGGTTTAGGGTGATGAGAGATAAGGGCTTAGGGCTTCAGGCTTAGAAGGTAGGTATAAAGGTCATATGGGGACAAACATGTGTCATAGCTCAAGGGTTTATGGCAACACGAGCAACTCGACTAAAACAAAGATCAACAATAAACTGGAAACTGCGATTTTTAAGGGGGAGTTCATGGGAGCATTGATTTTTGGGGTTGGGAGTTTGAGGGCCCCCGCGGCTAGTGCTTTACGTGTCTGCGAGTTTTGCGTCATCTCTGGAGGGATCAAGTTGCCACACATAACTACACGACATCTGCAACGTCCTCCTGACTTGCGCGTAAATGTGGCGTTCCTGGTACTATGATCACTGTTGCGGCGGCATAGTGGGGAATCCTTACAGACTTCTTGAAGGGGACCGTATGACTACTAAAAACCTCACAGTCTAGGAGCCGGTGGAGCACCCTGTAGTTGCAGCTAAACTCTAAACCCTCATGTAGACCCATGATTAATAAACCCCTTCCTTTTAAGGGCCTTAAGGTTAAATCCTTACTATATAATCCTTATATAAGGGTAGGGGGTTTCTTCATGAGGGGTCTGGGTTAGGGCTTTCGGTTAAGAGCTTACCCTAAACCCTAAACCCTAAACTTAGGTTAGGTTCAGAGTCTTAGATGGCCAAAGGTTCTCAGGCCGGATTGAAAAAGGACAAGCAGTTGGTCATCTGGCCAGGAGTTTAGGGTGTAGGGTTTAGGGTTTAGGGTTTAGGGGTTAAAGGGGTTAGGGTTTAGGGCTTAGGGTTTAGGGTTCAGGGGTTAAAGGGGTTAGGGTTTAGGGTTTGGGGGTTTGGGGCTTTGGGTTTATCTGTAAAGTCTACAGGCTTGAAATAAGGCAATGTCCTGAGAAGTAAACTTAGAGAGTGAACGTCTCTAAAATTTGCTCACTACGCTAGCACTGCGCTAGATCTACTTGGAGGTCCATTATACTTATAACCTACTTAGTAACTGTAGTTATAACCCCAATTATATCTAGGGTATCTGTAGCTATGAGACTTATAATTGGGTTATAGCTACAGTTACTAAGTGGTTAGAAGTGCAGCGGACCTCCAAGTAGTCCCATCAAGAATCTTGAGCCCTGGTGCCTAAGCTGAACGAATAAGCCCCCAAAAACCCTAATCTCTGGACTGGCGACTCCAAACCTCACACTCGTTGCGAAACCCCAAACCCCCAACCCTAAACCCTTAACCCTAAACCCCACATCCTGAACCCCAAACCGCTTGCTGCGCCAGCTTCCGTAACATAGTCCACCGGTACGGTCCCTTGGCTTCCCAGAATACGAAGCAACGCATTCTGAAGAACCTGCAGGTTGCGGGTTCTATTGGCATAATGGAAAAAGAAAATGGAAACTACTATAGTATATCGGTGCCATATTGGGATAATGGAAAAGAAGAAAATGGAAACTACTAGAGTATATTGGTGCTGTATAGGGAAACTGGACAAGAAGTTGGAAACTACTATATTGAGCTTAGGGTTTAGGATTTGGTTGTTAGGCTTTAGGGCTGAAGTTTTGAGATCTAGGGTGTAGGGAAACAAGCTTGCAGTGGGTAATGTAGATCTGAAGTTTTACTGGCGGCCAAACACTGGCATCACATCTCACCAAAACTTCGACCTGAAGCTTTCGAACCTTTCGGAAAGTAAAAGCAACCATTAATTGCATCCTTGCAGTAGTTGCAGCAGATGCCGGGCACTGGTAGAGTTTAAGGTTTAGGGTTTAGGATTTAGAATTTAGGGTTTGGGGGTATAGGGCTTTAAGGGAGCAGAAATTAGCGTGGCAGGAGATCTGCGATGCTTTTGCGACATCCATGCCCGCCGCACTGAGGTAGAAAACTACGGCTGTTCACAACACCACATGATAGCGTCCGTTTAAAGAGTTTTATAGGGGGATATATGGGATATATGAGTTTAGGGTTTAGGGATTATATAAGGGTCCAAGGACCCAAACAATTGCTTTTAGGGCCCAAATACCGTTAAGATTATAGTATTTGAACCCTAAAACCTTATTTTTGGGGTCCTTGGACCCTTAGGGATACTGGTGTAGAAGAAAGCGTGAGCTGGTTCATGGTATCCCGTTGCAATCATAAGTCTTTGGATATGATGGAAAATCCAAGTTCATGCTCCACACGGGCTTCAGTATACTAAGGTAGCATAGCATACATCTAAACCCTAAACCCTACACCCTACACCCTAAACCCTAAACCCCAACTTTACCGCCCCTGGAACCGAAAATGGCCAAAAGAAAGAATACGGAGCAGAGTCCCTGTGCAAATTGTTTGAAACAGAAACACCTGGACCCCAAAAGTATGTGAAATAATGGCCTTTTATGGCTATTATTAGGGGTTTAGGGCTATTATTTTACATACTTTTGGGGTTCAGGCAATGACAATCCTCCCTTAACCCTAAACCCTAAACCCTACATAGTACTTTCCGTTTTGATTGCCATTATCCCAATATAACCCCCTATATATTACCCTTGCATATACCCTATTATAGGGATAATCATAACCCCTGAGCGTGAGGACCAGGATGTGAGGTAAGGCCAGCCCCTGTACATTGAAACCTTCCGCTTAAGCCCCTAAGCCCTGAACCCTGCATAAGCCTGTGGCCAAGGGCCAAGGGCTCTAGGGTTGTATCCCAGGTCATAGACCTAAACCCTAAACCCTAAAGCTCCCGCGTAGTATGACCCCAACAGAGGCTTTGCACGGTTTTGGGATTAGGCTTGATATGCCCTTTTTCATTCAGCAATGCAGTCCCCTAGGCCTCCTTTAACGGGACGTAGGGTCTACTTGGAAGTGCAGGATCAATAACCTACGTGGCACTTAGAACCCTAGGGTTTAGTGTTCAGGGTACTTAGGACCCATACTAAGGGTTAACCCTTAGGTACCTGTAATCGGAGTATAGGGCAATCACAATGGGTTCAGGGCCTCAGGTTCAAACTAAGCCCCAAGGAGTAGTTAAGGCTGTTTCGATCTAGTTCCTAGAGGGGGAGTATGGAGCGGCGGGGTAGGGGAACGCATGAAGTTCCCATTTCATTCTCCATCTTCTTTTTGATGTACCCTAAACTAACCCGATTCCTAAACCTCAAACCCTAAACCCTAAAACCTAACCCTAAACCTCAAACCCTAAACCCTAAACCCATCGAAAGCTTTGACCCCCTTCGGTACCTGCATCTGCTTGAAGTCTGGATCAGGATGCTTCAAGGCAGCCCACCTAAGGGTTTAGGATGTAGGACTTAGGGGTTTGGGGGTTAGGGGTTTGGGGGTTTAGGGTTTTAGGGGTTTAGGGTTTAGGGCTTAGGGGTTTAGGGTTTAGGATTTAGCGGGTTTAAGGTGAGTCATTGGGGAAACGGATCCCTATGCTGTCAGTTTTTGGGGTTGAGGGTCGAGGGTTGGGATGGTTTCCAAAGTACTGCATGCGGTTTAAAATCTAGGGTTTAACGTTAAAGGGAAACGAATCCCCAAACAATGGTAATGTACTGTTGATGGGTGAAATCTTGCACCACCTAGGGGCCCTAAACCACTGTAATCCCTAAGAGTTTAGGGACTTAAGGCATTGCAAGATTTCCTCCCTCAACAGTATGAGCCAAAGTCATAAAAGAATATTGAGTAGGAATGTGAGCAAGTTAGCTTCTGTGTAATGGTATATCAAGAATGATTACAAAGAAATTGTATTGGTAATGACTACAAGACCAGCAATAGGAGGATTGTGCTAAAACCCAACCGCACTCCCCAACGAGGTTTAGGATTTAGGGTTTAGGGGCAGTATTTGCGTGGAAATACTCAGATATACTATACAAAGAGAAGCTTCGGGTACGATAGCCCCAGGCCCTCAACCTAGAGACGCTATTATTAGAGAGTCCTATATTTAGCTGGGGTACCAAAATCCTCCCCAAGACATTTCTCAAGAAGAAACGGATCGCATGGTTAGGCCTCAGGGCTTGGAGAATGGGATGATTCCAAGAAGCAGGCCAAGTAGCACCCCGCACTAGACTTCCTGAAGGAGTGCCTATACATCACATGAAGCAAAGTCCTCTTTAACCATTAAAAACCCTGAACCCTCATCCCTAATCCCTAAACCCTAGCCATATTCCCTAACCTTCATCCCTCCTAAACCCTAAACCCTCAACCCTAAACCCATAAGGGAGATTGTCAAAATTATGGTCCCATTTTGGGTCCCCTAAATTAGGCCCCGTATTAGGCCCCGTATTATAATAGGGACCCAAAAAGGGACCATAATTTTGACAATCACCCAGAAACCCGAGGAGGCCACTGGTGTGACACAAACGCAGCGTAGCCCATGCTGCCGTCGAAGATGACCAAATCGCCCCGCGCCTGAGCAGTTCAAGGCTTGGGGGTTTAGGGTTTAGGGCCCCTTGTAGATAGAATATTGGGTATATGGGGATCTTATTATAATATACCCAAAGCCATATTCGATCTACTCAAGGGGGGCTATAACCTTAAGCCCTACGTAGGGTTTACCTAAACCCTCCATTGTAGTACCGTTTCGGTAGTCTTTAAGAGTCCTAACCAAAAAACCATACCAAACCCGAACAGGTACTACATTGGAGGGTCTAGGTAGGGCCTAGGATACCCTAAACCCTAAACCCTAGGCCCTAAACCCTAAACCCTATAGGGTTCAGGTCTAGGATTTATGGTTTGCGTGAGGAACTGAGGCTTAAGGTTGTCAAACCGGAGCCTAGAAGGGAACTAGCTAACGCTGAAGGGGGTTTAGGGTTTAGGGTTTGGGGTTTAGGGTTTAGGGTTAGGGTTTAGGGATGGACAAAAAGCTAGTTGCCTCAGGCTTTAATTTTATAGGGAGCAGGGTAAGCCCTGAACCCTAAATCCTACACCCTAAGCCCTAAACCCGAAGCCCTAGCATGGAGGCTTTGGAAGGTTCTGAGCTTGAAGGTCTCTTGACTTTAGGGTAGGGATTGTAAGAACTCCTACCACGAACCCCAAAAAAGTGGGTAGACTAACAGCCCCAAACGCCCCAGAAGTACTTCAAAAGGCAATGATTTAATATACGTTTGTGGTCAGGTACGCCTGAGTAGGCCATCTTGGTACTGTATTCTGCTTAGACAACAGGTTGAGGTGAGGTCAGGGGAGGTCGTCATAGTTTGCATAGCTCATCATTCAAGGGTGTAGGCATAAGGCAAAACCTAGACTTCTCAAATGCCCATAACAAGGTGGACGGAGGATTGTAACCTGCAGGGTGGCGCAAGATTTCTTGCATCAGCCATACTACAGATGCAGCACTTTGGGGTTGGAGGTCATTGTTTGATATACTTGCGGGGCCTACAGGTCTACGCATGAAAGGCTCTTACTTCGGGCATTGTGGGGAGGGGGTCTACATCGCAGTGACACTAAACCCCAAGCCCTGGGTAGCACGTGGTGCGCCTTCGTGACCTCCTCCTTGCAGGAGCTAGTGACTGTTGTGACGTCACGTTGAAGTTGTTCATGAACTGCAATGATCGCGTGGTCAGTGCTTTCCAATCCTCTTGTGCACCTTTGTGAACTCCGGCGTGCAGCGGCTGTCACCCCTCCTAAACCCCAAACCCTAAACCCTAAAACCCTATTCTCGAGCTTGTCCTCCTCCAAAGCTTTCACGACAGCTATGTTGGCCTTCAGATGGGAAAGCTCTTCTGTGCATCAAGGCGGCCCATGGTGACAAACCCTAAGGGTCCAAGGACCCAAATAGTAGGGTTTTCGGGCTCAACTACTACCCTAAAACCCTATATTATTTGGGTCCTTGGACCCTTAGGGAAATGTTAAACGCTCTTTATGCAAACCCGATACCCTACATCCGAAGAGGCATCTCCAAATATCACATGCCCTGCCTGGACCCCCAAAGTAGGTAGAATCAAATAGCCTGTTGGACTTGTTCCATGGGTTTTGGGCGATGGTTTCACCTACCCTTCCTAGACCCTCCATCTACCCTCTATATACCCTCTATATA
>CAJNIZ010044331.1:1969-14245 GCA_905231905.1 Symbiodinium pilosum
GGGTTTAGGATTTAGGGGTGCGGTCTTCATATAGAGGCCTGAATCATCAGAAGTATTTGTCCTGTGTTATTTGGCCACGTTTCTTCTTACGTTACGCAGTTCTAGTTCTTGATGCCCCAATACTAGCCCTTACTCTGCGGGTATTGAGGACTAAGTACATACATATACATGTACACCCTATAAGCCGTAACGTCCAGCCCAAACCGTCCCAGCACTTACTTTGGGTAGTCTCAATCTCTGCCACCCTGGGATCTAGACTTTAACCTCTAAGCCCGAAAGCCCCAACCAATGAAATCCTATATCCGCAGTCCCTCAACCGTATGTCCAGCCTGTCCTTACATTCTACATTTTCGAGGCTGCTGCACGCACGCGATGTGAAGCCGCTGTTCCCTATTTCGTTGCTGGGCTTCTCTTGCGTGGTTTGGGGGATAGCTCTTCTGTTTTCGGTTGAAGGTTTAGGGTGTAGGTTTAGGGCTTAGGCGTAGGTGCCCGAGTGACTTTGCAGGAGGTAGCCTGCTTCTCACAGAAGGAAGCCGGTGCAAACTTCTTGGATGTAGTAAAATTAGTAGAGCTCCTTGTACCAGAATGTTTCCGAACTTGAAAGCCGAAATCCTAAGCCCAAACCCTAGGACCTTGATGTAGGTTTAGGGTTTAGGGTTCGGTCTTAAGCATAGGCCCTTAATTTGGCTTGTAGTGCTTTGAACGGTATACCTAGCCATAAGGGCCCGTCGTTGGGTTACGGTTCCAACAGTAGACGTGAATTGGGTACTGCCCTCATTAGCTGTTGGATAATGTTTAGAATCTGATGATATAGAGTCCTTAAGATGACCCCTGTTGAAGACTGTGAATGTACCCTACACCCCTAAACCCTGCACCTTAAACCCTAAACCCTTTACCCTAACCCTAAACCCTAAATCCTAAACCCCAAACCCTAAACCCTAAACCCCAAACCCTAAACCCTAAACCCTAAACCCCTGTAGGTTCAACTTCAACAAGTTCCGAGCAGTGCTCCTCGCGCAGGCCCCACTGCTAGTTCAGGTTTCAGGGTTCAGGGTTTAGGGCTTAGGGTTTAGGGTTTAGGGGTTTAGGGTTGAGGGTTTAGGGTTTAAGGGTTTAGAGTCTAGGGTTTAGGTTTTAGGACTTAGGCTTAGGGTTTAGGTTTAGGGCTTAGGGTTTATAGTTCAGGTTTCAGGGTTTAGGGTTTAGGGTTTAGGGTTTAGGGCTTGGGGTGTGCATCAGTGCTAGCGCGCGAAGAGTGCGCACCCACCGCGCTCTCGCAGAGCCAGAAGTCCTACTCCAACCACCCTAACTATTCTCAAGTAGGGTTTAGGGTTCCTACGCCCCAAACCCCCCTAGCAAGGGGGGGCTTCCTGAATTCTTATCTCCTTAGTCCAGCTATGACTATGTATGACCGTAATAGGATCATAAGCTCGGGAGCTGAGGCTACCAAAGCCATCCTATTTCCCTACCTAAACCCCCAAAAGTATGTGAAATAATGGCCGTTAGGGCTATTATTATGGGTTTAGGGCCATTATTTTACACATTTTTGGGGTTTAGGTAAACCCTCAACCCCTCCCCTTTGGAAAGGGGACCCCTGCCCATATAACTAACATAGCATGTGCACGGTCCCTGGCAACCCTAAACCCTAAGCCCTAAGGTCTTTTTTAAGGAAACAAGCAGGGGCGCACATTGTTTTTCTTGCACGCCCACCGTCCCCTCCACCCCATAGTGTTACCTGATCTCCCTGTTGAATGGCTCAGGTGCGCAATTTCTGGAAATCACCTATGTACTTGTTTAGAACTTAGAGTAAGACTATCTTCCCATGTTGTTTGCAGCATTTTCTGACGAGCGTCATCTCGCTTGGTGTAGTCATGACATAACCGCTATAAAACCCCATATAAAGGCCAGTGTCCATGCGTTTCATAAACCATCTTCTTTTCCATTTCATCTTCCATTATCCCAAAGTCTTAGCCCCTACACCCCCTGTGGTCCGTGTGGTTTCTTTGTGGTCTCCTGTGGTGCTGGCGCTTTTGCCCTCCCGCTGCGTTCCCTGTGGTGCTGGCGATTTCCCCCGAGTGATAGAGCCTAAGTAAAGCGAGCTATAGCCACAAGTATAAACTGCTTGGGCGTTATAACCTATAAGAGGTGAATTCTTGGTCTAACGCAGCAAGTGCTCACATGTGGGCAGAGTGGAGCGTGCAGTCCCCGGGCAGGAGATGCGACGAAAACCTCCCTGTGACTGTTGGTAGTTTTGAGACGCGGCAACGGCAAGAAGGTTTAAGAGTGACGAAAGTTACAAGGATCATGACCCGGGAGGCCCCTTCCCTGTGCCTGTATGCATTTTTCAGACGCGAAGAGCACACCAAGTTCCAAACGGATGAGTTACAAGGATCGCGACGCCCCAGCGCTCCATCCCTGTGACTGTTGGCACTTTTGACACGTGACGAAAGCGCGATGGGCGAAAAGTGACGACAGTCAGAGGGATGGCAATTTTGAGGCGTAAGCAACATCGACGGTTACCGTGCGAGTGTTGGCACTTTTCAGAGGTTTAGGCTGGGGAGGGGTGGCCATACCATGGGGGGGGGTGGGGGGTAGGATCCCCAAGACGGAGATCATATATCTCTATGTAACACCGAAACATCCTTAAATAGCCAAGCCATGTTCTGAAATTACTATGAACCCTCAATTGGGTTGCTGTTAAGGAACTTAAATGAAGAAACAAAATGGGAAACCCTATTATTCACTATAGTCCCATATCATGGTACCCTGAACCCTAAAACCGTAAACCCTCAACCCTAAATACCCCAAACCCTAAACCCTCAATCCTAGGATAACTTAAGTTCCTCCACGGCAACCCAGTCAGCTGTGTGGCAAAGATGCATCCGACAGGTGAAGGTCGGAGCATCCCTTGATTCAGATTCCAGGAAGCACTTGGCAAGGTTCATCACCCTAAGGGTCCAAGGACCCAAACAATAGGGTCTCTTTAAAGGGGTTATAGGGGGATATCTAGGGTTTAGGGTTAAAGGTCCAAGGACGCAAATAATAGGGTTTTAGGGCCCAAATACTATAAATATTATGGTATTGGGACCCTAAAGCCCTATTATTTGGGTCCTTGGACCCTTAGGGTCATCAACTCGCTAGCTTAGGGTGTAGGGTGTGGGATATAGGGTTTAGGGTCCAGGGTTAAGGGTTTAGGGGTTGAGGCTTTAGGGTTCAGGTTTTAGGGTTGAGGGTTTAGGGTTTGTGGTAGTTCATGTTAGGTCTTGTGGCCTAAAGTAGGATCCCTAGTTTTTTCGGGAATATGTAGGATTTAGGGTTTAGAGGTCTAGGGTTTAGCAACTAGTCATCATGGAAAGTCAAATGCAAAACCACAAAATGGGAAAGCAGATGGGCACTGACTTGATGAAGTGGTTCATATGGTGGTGGGCTAGGTAGCGCGAAGCATGTGTCATGACAAGGTCAGGTTTTATTGGATCTTGTAGCTACTGTTGTCGATAACACGATTTGCTTAGTAATCTACCTACTGCCTACCTAGGCTCATGGGAAATCCGCGCCCCTGGAACGATAGGACACCCTAGCTCTCCAGTCAAGAAGGTTATCCTTCCCCTCGAAAGTACAGACATTACATTGGGAACAGTTATTTGGGGGGTGCATGACTAGTGGAAGTTCCGTAGTCTCAGGAGTTACACAGGGCCTTTCACTGTGATAGCTCTAGTCGAAACTAGCCTCATAAGGACTCGTAAGCATTGCTCCCTGCCAGTCAATCTCTCTTTTCCGCTCTTTGGGGAGTTCTTCGAGCCTTTATTAAAACTACCCGGCAGAAATACTGTAAGTGAGTCTTTTTTTCCCGTGCAGTTCAGGGCGACCCAGTTCAGGACATCAGAATCCCTAAACCCTAAACCCCGAACCCTAAACCAAAACCCTAAACCAAGACCCTAAACCCTGAATCAGGGTCGCCTTCCATGCCATCCGCCAGACAGTCACCAATCAAACGGTTACCTTCCTGCTCATTTGGGCTGTAGTCAAAACTCCTAGAATCCCCCTTAAACTTAATAAGCCCAGCCCTGTAATAGTCCCCTAGATAATCCCCTACGTATTCCTTTTTAAGGAGTTTAGACTACAGCTCATTTGGACCCCCATAAACGGACCCATTCCTAAACTAGAGACCCCAACCCTGAAATACCCTCTCACGCCCCCCATCCTAACTGCCATTTGAATTGCGTTCAGTATTCGGGTTACCAAGGGACCACTAAGGGTGCCATAAAGGTCCCTTTTGTAGTTTAGTACAGTCTCCCAAATATTCCCCCATAAGGACCCATGTCCATGAATTATCTGGGAAAGACTTTGATTGTAGCTTATTTGGGCAGTTCCAACAGGACGGGTCCCCCCTTAGATGGCACGACTTGCGCCCATCTTGCTTCATAGAGTCTTTTAGAAGAGGACCGCCGCCAATTTCTGGAAATCCCAATTTGAGCCACGGGATAAATCCAGGCTACAACCAGATGAGGGTTTCGGGTTGATGCTTTGGGGATAGGGTTTAGGATTTAGGCTTGGGGATAAGGTTTAGGATTTTTCATGTTTCGTATCATACCTGCATGGCCTCCCATTTAAGATGCTACATCTTCCCAGATGCCAGTTTCCCTTTCCATAAACTCTGAACCCTCAACTTGTTTTCATCTTCCATGTTCTTTCCGTGTGATCCGCCACTATTTGCACATAGCGCTAACGCTGTAGTCTTCTTTGAATTTCATGTTTGTTTTTTGACCCAGTACAACCCTAAGGAATTTTGAGCGAACACTAATGTTTGATAATATAGGTCCAGGGGATTACAGAACAGATATCCCTAGGCCCAAAGCTCTGCAGAGCCCCAAAACTGAAGCCCCTGATCCCTAACTTTTAGGGTTTACCTAAACCCCAAAGTATATAAAATAATGGCCTTTCGGGCTCTTGTTATGGGTTTAGGGCCATTATTTTACATATTTTGGGGGTTTAGGTAGGCTTTAGGGAACCCCTAAACCCTGAACCCCCGGATTTTGAGTCAAGGACATGCTCATGGTGACGCCTCAAGCAGACCACCTACTCAACCGCACCGCCGAGGAGATTACAGAGAAGCGGCTGTGTCTCAAATTTTTGGGGGTTTAGGGGGTTCAAGGTTTGAGGGTTGGGGGTTTAAGGTGTCAGGGTTAGGGGTTTAGGGTTTAAGGGTTCAGGGTGTAGGGCTTCAGGTTCAAGTCTGGAGTCTGCTATATAGGGACTAGTATGTCTGGTTTTGGAATTAGGGTTTAGGGCTCCAGATTTCCCAACATCCATCTGGGGGTGTCCCAATAAAATGTTCATAGTAGTTGTGGGTCTGGATTGGAGCCCCCCTAGTTGTGGTTGTACCTCTTCTGTGCCCTTCGTTAAGCCCTACAACGCAGACTAGGGCTAGGATCCAGGAAATAGGTAAAGCTACGTATAGGGAGCCCATAGTTCTGGACCAAAGCCCCACATCCGAGGTACCCATGACCAACCTGATCTCTTCAACCCTCAACCCTAAGCCCTAATTCCAAACCTAGAGCCTACACCCCAAAACACGGCCCCAAACCCTATACCCTAAACCCTAGGTACCCCTTCCCCATGATGCCGACCCATTTTCTCGACCGCGACACTCGCGACCGCGAATCCGCCCAGAAGAATCACCAGGCCTCTCGTTTAGGGTTTAGGGTTTAGGGCTTAGGGTTTAGGGTTAGAGCCGAGGTGAGGGTTTCGGCGATACATGAGATTGAGGGTTTAGGGGATGTTCAGGAGTTTTATAGGGTCATATAGGGATATAGGGAATGGAAGAGGAAAATAGAATGTAATGAAGGATTTGGGACTCAGGATTCATTGCTTTGGGTTTAGGTTTAGGGTCTAAGGAATGAGCTTGAGGGTTCAAGTTTACGGGGGTCCAAGGCGGCTGAAGCTGTAGCGTTTCAGGATGAATTTTTCTAACCTGGCGAAATGGTAGTTTCCCAAAATAAGGGGACCCCAATATAGACCCTAATGTACTATAATCCTTATTATGGGGACCCCCAAAAAGGTACCCCTCATTTTGGGAACTCCCCAAATAGGCTATTAATGGGGATTTTTTTTGTGGCTGATGGGGCTATTTAAAAGTGTGCCTACTAAGCGCCTCCGCCCCCCCTCTAGGTAAGTGCTTGCGATCCAGTGTGCTGTACTTATTGGTAGTATAGTCCTGCCGATGTATCGGACAACTACTCGTATTGTGAACTAACATGGAAGCTTGAAACCGGCCCTGTAAGCGAACGCGGTTTAGGGTTAAGGGTATAAGGGTGTAGGGTTTGGGGTGTAAGGTATTAGGGTTTAGGCTACTGTCCTTCAAAAACGGCCTTTAGGATTTTCAATGTTGGCTGGGGGGAGGATATGCGGAGTGTAGGTGGTAGCGGCCATACAGGGAAGGGTTTGAGTTCTGGTTTTGGGCGCAAGGGACCCGATGCACTGAATCTTGAAACCCCATGCCCTGAACTCTAAACCCTAAGCCCTAAACCCTAAGCCCACGGTTTAGGGTTTGGGGACGCAAAAGTCACTTCTTTGAGGTTCATGGATCGTTCCCAGCGGGGTCATAGGCCTCGACCTAGGTTATACCATGACATACTTAGAGTTATCCTGGTGAACAGCCCACTTATACATGCTCATGGACTTCCACGTATTTCTAAAACCTAGAACTCCAAATCATGAACTCTTAAGCCTAAACCCTGAACCCGTACAGCAACCCTTAACCTTAAACCCTAAACCCTAGACCTACACCCTTACAGCAACCCAAACCTTAAACCCTAGACCCTGAACCCTAAACACTAAATCTCAAACCCTAAACCCTAAACCTCAAACCCCAAGCCCTAAACCCTAAACCTTAAACCCTTTGCAGGGCAACTTCCTGAGCTTCCGCTGCGAAAACTGCCCAACGCCGACCATGCGCTGGGGCCAGGCAAGCAGAAGCTGAGAAGCCACAAGGTTTAGGGTTGAGGGTTTAGGGTTTAGGGGTTTTAGGGTTAGGATTTCGGGCTGTAGGGCTCAAATTGTTCAGGGCTTATGTTTAAGGACACTATGGTATTCTATAGTCCCCCTTAAGTAGATAGAATATGGGGTATATATTTGGGGGTCTTTTTATAAAATACCCAAAGCCATATTCTATCTACTTAAGGGGGAGAACATAGCCTTCGTGCTTCAGGCTTTGATGTTGAGATTTGAAGGTATGCATGGAGGAGCGGGGTACGTACAACCTAGGTTTATACTTGTAGTTTTAATGTAGCCGTACAAATTATATGCACAATAATAAGTAAGTTGTACTTATCCCACCCTCTCCAAGTTAGCACGGATCCAACCTGTGTTCTGTACGGTATATACCCTGAGCCTGAAATCATCGGGTTTAGGCAGTAAGTTTGAGGGTTCGCCCTTTAGGGCTGTAGATACCCCTGTAGAGACCCTCAACTTCAATCCCCCTGCAACCTTCTGGTTCTATCATCCGTTTATAGGGCGCCAATGGCACCCCTATCTCGAGAAAACTTTTCACGTGAGCTATAGTCTAAACTCCTCAAAGTGGCGTAATATATGGGATTATAGAGGGGAGTATTATAGAGCTTATTAAGGGGGATACTAGGAGTTCAGACTATAGCTCATGTGGTGCCATCACCCCTTTACAGGGAACCAATGGCACCCCCATCTTGAGAAAACATTTCATAATATGAACGCCATGGGCCCCAAGTATGGTTCCCTATTCTTGAAGTCCCATCTCAAACCCTTTGTACAAAATCCCCGCACCCCCCTGCCTCCAGTATCAAATATTCTGATTATGGTATATGACAGCGCATAGGAACATTTGATGTAGGGGTGGTGGGCGGGTTTCATGTCAGGGCAAGGGGGATTCGTAGACAGTGAAGACCTGTGATTAATAACACGCCCTCCCCAAAGTAAAGGTTTTCGCAATATGAATGCCCCTGAAGGGAGGCCTCAAGCCCTAAACCTTACACCGCGTGGATCTACGTACCCTAAACCCTAGGGTTTAGGGTTTAGGGTTACCCTGTATATGCCTCTGAAGGGCTCCGTGGAATTTCCCCTTAAAAGACTTAGGGCGCGTATATCGCGGGTGCGTCCTTCGAACATCAAACGAAGACATCAAACACGGCATGGGGTTGAGGATTTACCTTAGGAAACCAAATAGCCAGATGTAGGTAATATGTATATATATATGTATATGTATCCTTAGTAATATCTATATAGACGTCAGGGCCCAATGTAGGTACTATTGTTTTATACTTAGGGCCCTAGGGTTAGGGTTTAGGAATAGACTTCATAATAGCCCGAGTACCGCTATATGAGCCTTCTATGAGCCCCTAAACCCTAAACCCTAAACCCTAGATTCTCAACCCTCAGCCCTAAACCCTATATCCAGGTACCACCTGGTAGGGTGTAGTCTAGGGGCTTTAGGAGGGACCCTTAATGGGGACCCTCGTAGCTTATTGGGGGTAATATGGGTACTACCTGGTTATATAGGGGGTATATAAGGCCTATATAAGGTTTATATAAGGTGATGGGATGAGGGGTCCCTATTAGGGGTTCCTCCTAACAAACCTTGATTTAGGGTTTCTGGTTAGGGAAAGCCACTTGGGGGCGTCTTTGCACAGGCACAGCCCACCTGGACCTACTGGTCCATGCCATTCTTTAGCCGCTGGCTGTCGGCCAAGATGTCAGGAGTGGGGTTTAGGGCTTAGGGCCCAAAGCACCCTAAACCTAGCTTGCTTGGAGGGTTAGGGTCATTTATCAGGTGATAGCTGGGTTTCTATAAGGCTTGTACGGCTTCTGAGTATACGTAATACGTCCCCCGCCAAGTGATCCCCGCAGGCCCTATGCCTCGGTCCCTTAGCTCCAAACTCAAAGAAATTGCAGTGGGGGTTGCTAAAATTAGGGTTTAGGGTTTAGGGTTTAGGGTAGGGGTAGTTTTTGTAGGTCCCTATAGTAAGGACTCTAGTATTTGGGATCTACATTTGGGTCCCGCAGCTTTGGAAAAACTAGGAAGCACTTAGGCCCCCTACACCGTAAACCATAAAACCCAGGCAACTGTTGCAAATCCTAAGCCCTAAACTCCAAACCCTAAACTCCATGCAAACCCTAAGCCCTGAGCCCTAAACTCGAAACCCTAAACCCCTAAAACCCCAAAACCTTGAATTCCAAACCCTAAACTCGAAACCCTAAAACCCTAAAACCCTAAACCCTCAGCAAAAACAGATCGCCAACTTGGGGCCCAAAGCATGTGGGTATTGGTCTAAATTCCCTATAATATGGGGTCCTATATTTGGGTTCCCATTGTAGTACATATCAAAAAACTACCATGTGCTTCATAGATGCTCCTATCCTGACTTGAGGGTTTAGAGGGTTTAGGGTTTTAGGGTTTAGGGTTTAGGGTGTATGGTTGAGGGTTTAGGGATAAGCCCTGAACCCCCTAAGTGCAAAGACCCCAAACTCTTAATTCACCGATTGGGTCTAGGATTCCGGACTTGGGGGGCTCTTGTTGTTCAATGTTGGATATGGGTTTGGGTTTTTCATTCTACTGACTAAATCCCCAAAGGGCATGTGCAGGTTGTTTCAAAGGCAAAAAAAGGGGGCCATTGGGAATACACTGTGATAAAGGCGCATCCGAACGAGAAAAAAAAAACAGTAACCTACATAATTGCCATTTTGGGGAACAACTGCCATATGTGGTCTGCATGAGATCCAAAGGAACAACTCGCAAGCTGCTTCCTTCACATGGGCCGTTTGCGGATCTAGATCCCGTAGGTAGGGGGAATGACCCAACTCCAAGCCAAACCTCAACTCCTAAACCTGAAGCCCCAGACCCTAAACCCTGAAACCCTAAACTCTATACCCTAAAACCAGGACGCGCTGAACAGGGAGTTCCGACGCATGGCATATTCGAAGATGAAGATCTCTTAAACGTGGCGCTGTGGATCCTAGACTGCAACTGCTAGGGGTTCAGGGTTGGTTTAGGGTTGAAGGTTCAGCTGACATTGCTAACTATTTAGACTCTGTGTTAGTTCCTCTCATGAAGATATCAACCACCCTTCTCCCTCATATTCTTTGACGAACAATGGATTGGCTTTTCTGTGCAGAGCGCTTGTTTACTATGAATTCTTCATTGGGATGGGAAAGATATGGGGTGAGAGGCAGCAGGGTTCTCGCAGGGTTCTCGGTAGACGTGGGCGAAGTACATGCCGAACCGTTAACCCAAGGCATGCAGTGGTTGCTCTGGGCAGGGATCAAGCAACGCGTGCCCACCTCGTGACTGCACGGGTTTGGGGTATCGCATTTTTCTTGTCAAGATAGGTGGGAGTTTCACAACATTTTTCCTCATGGATCCTGGACACTTTAGGGTTAATAGTTTAGGGTTCAGGGTTTTGGGTTTAGGGTCTAGGGGCTAGGGTTTTCGGCGTAGGGTTTTCTACGTAAACCTCGTTGCGGAACATAGAACAATGACTTTCATTACACATCAGTACATAACCAGTACTTGAAGGGTCAGGGGAATTCCGTAAGTGTACCAAAAAGACCCGCAAGCCGCTTTGTAGCTCAGATACTCTCATGATTTACCTACTTACCAGAGTCAGTCCCCTGACCCCTCAAGTAATCCTTAAACCCCTAACCCCAAAGCCTAAAACCTAAACCCCGAACTAGAAAACTCCCTAACCCCAAAGCCTAAAGCCTAAACCCCAAACCACAAAACCTTAAACCCTAAACCCTAAACCAGAAGTCTTGGGTACTGCCCCCCCTCAGTAACAGTTGGATAATAGTTATAAATATGGTTGTATATAGCCCTTAATAGGACCCCTAATATAGACTGTTACTGGGTGGGGGCAGTACCTAACCTCAAGTCCTGTTCTGAGGCAGGAGGGCGCTACCAAGTCTTGGTGTCCCTCGGCTCGGATGAAACTGCCATGATAATGGGTAATATTTGGGTTATATTGGGGATCATGAAAAATAAAATGGAAACTACTAGAGTATATTGGGGTTATATAGGAATTGGTTTAGGGTTTAGGGTTTAGGGGCCCTTTTAGCAACCCTAGGGGTGTATTTACATATATATATATAGATGTAGAGTCTAGGGTTTAGGAAGTATATACGGATATCAAGTTCATGTTTAAGGACCATTTGGATAGCTACCATTTGGGGGAAGTTCTGGGCAAAAATCTCATGAGTCCCAAAGAAAGGGGGTTAGGGTCTAGGGTTTGGGGGTTTAGAGTGTATAGGGCTGAAGATATTGGGTCTAGGGCTTAGGGGTCTTAGAGTCTAAGCTTTGGCGTTTGAGGCTAAATCTTCCCCTACATAACCCAGCTTGTTTGTATATAGGGGATACTATGTGGTTTAGGGTTTAGGGTCCAAACTGCTCAAAGGGAGTTACACAGGGGATTGTATATAGGTGACTAGTATAGGAATGTTAAGGGAGATATTAGGAATTTAGGCTATGGCTCACACAGACATCAGATATCACACGGCGAAAGCAGCCGAACTGTGTCAGGCTAGAGTTAGGTGTTTGCACTAAATGCATGTCTTCTGTCTTGGCGTTTGTCTTCTTGAATTTAGGGACCACGATTTTTGAGTTTCTACCTTGAGTGGATGTTCAACCCGACCATCAGTTCTGGATAAGGCTTTAGTTTTGGGTTAGTCTCCCACGCACTAGTGGCGACCGCCAGAAATACTGTCAACTGTATAATGCTCCCGCTATAATCCTGTCGTAGCCCCTAAGCCCCGAACCCCAAGCCCAAAACCCCCATCCATCAACCCTCAACCATAAACTCTCAACCCGTACCATTGTACTGCTCTAATTGTATTGGGTTGTGTAATGGCACGTCCCGGCTCTCGACCCTGAATTCCGCTTGACGGTTTAGGGAACGCCTTCACCCGAACCCACCTCCAAGGTGCATTTCAGACAGGCGCGTTTGGTGTACTGTAGGGGCCTAAATAATTACCAATATTCTGCTTCCATATTCCTTGCATAATTATAGTATAGGGCACCTCGAATGGACCTCAAAATGATATTGGAAACTATTTAGGCACCTGTAGTAGAGTTTTGTGGCGTAGGGTTTTGTGGCTGAGGGTTTGGTGCTAAGAAGGTGACCTGGAGGAAGACATCTGGCACCAAAATGCTGTATGTCCTACCTGAACCCCAAACATATGTAAAGTAATAGCCTTTTGGGCTATCTTTATGGGTTTGGGGTTATTATTTCACCTATTTCGGGGATCCAGGTAGGA
>CAJNIZ010044331.1:14345-40059 GCA_905231905.1 Symbiodinium pilosum
TAAATCCTAAACCCTGAATCCCTATACCTGAAACCCGAAACTCATATTTGGAGTTTTGTGGAATGTCAGGCTTGGGGCTATGAGCTCCCCAACCCTAAGCCCCAAATCCTAAATAGGCTACATAACCAGCGTTCTAGCCACCCGTAAAAACGGTGTTAGGGCTCGGGAATCTCACAGCCCCAAGCCGTAAGACGCTAATCACTAAACGACACATCCCCTCCCTCCCTTAAAAAAAATCATAAAACTAGATTGCCTGCGCCCGTTGGCCCTGAAATATAGTGCAAGGGTATAACCTGGGGATTATTTCGTATTAAGAAATGGGGAGGCCTCTCCTCGGGACTAAGCTTGAACCTTGGACCCTTAACCCTGTAGGATTCCCTTTTAATTCCTTTAAGAGGTACCTAGGGTTAGCCCATAGTGGGGGTCCTAAGAGCCACGCAGAAATCCGAAGGCTGTTTCCAAGCATTCAGAAGCAGGTTGGTGTGCTTGTTGCGGGGCTTAGGCTTAAGGGCTAACCGGATAAGTGAACCCTTAACTTGCCCGATGCCCTAAGCCGCACTAAGAGTTGGGATATAGGGGTTGAGGGTTTAAGCTTGTTGGGATTGGTTTCTAAAAAAGCCGCCTCACCCGGCGATTTCCTGCTTGCAATGAAGGCATCGGCTGCACTGGTTTTAAGAACTCATGTTTAACATCTACATGTTTGAACGATACGCTACTTCCCTGCGGCTTTTCCAGATAGACGGTGTGGTACTATAGGCCCTTATCCCCTAGAAGCCCCAAGCCCTAAACCCCTAAACACTGGCCCCCGAAACTGGACTTCGACGTCTTGCAGGCGGGATCAACTTCCTATGGGAGAACCTGGACACGCAACATCCTCCCGGCCCATATCCGTGGCTTGTTTCCAATGGTGTCAAAGTCTAGCTAAGGGTCTCTACAAGGGGCCTTGTGGGGGTTTCCCAAAATTAGGGGTAGCATTTTTCGGGGTTCCCTATAATAAGGACTCGAGTATTTTGGAGTAATTATGAGGATCCCCTACGGCTTCGATAAGAAACGGGCGTACATGAGATTAGACCCTGGAAGTTTCTTATGCAAGTTAGAAATTCGAGATGGACTCCTCCAACCCCTCCAGCCCCTAGCGCCTCAGCCTCCAGCCCCGCTCCACCCCCTCGCATCGCAGCCCCTTCCTGCTTTGCCTACCAAGGAAACCAAAACCCTGAAAATTTGTGGGGTTCCCTAATTCTCTGTATAGGGATGTCAAAAAAGGACCCTAAGAATTTCCAGGGTTTGGGTTCCCCTGGTAAGGGCTGGAGGGTGGAGCTTTGAAAGCTGTTGGGAGCCATAAGAAAGGGCTGAGAACTTTCAGTCTGGCGAGCCCCTGATTTCTTGTTTGGAACGAGGGTTTAGGGTTTAGGGTTCTTATTGAGTGTGTTCGCCGTAGTTTTGACGGAACCTACCAAGAGAGCATATATTGGTATGTAGGGTCTGGGGTAGAAGCTTGAATACTTGGTAATAACGACGAGATTCAAAATTGACAAGACATGGACATAGCGCTGGAAATTAAGGCTGTTACCCCCCCCTCTAGTTCTCACAGAATGGCGGTATAAGCTTATACCTCAAGTAGTAATAGTAGTAATCGTAGTAACAATGCTAGCAACGATAGTTTTGAGACCCCATGCCGACACCCTAAACCCTAAGCTCCAAGCCGCGATCCCATGCTAAGTTTCCTCAGGAGAACTGTGTTTCGAATTTATGCCCCACCTAAACCCCAAAAGTATGTAAAATAATAGCCTTTAGGGCTATTATTATGGGTTTAGGACCATTATTTTACATATTTTGGGGGTTTAGGTAAACCCTAAACCCTAAGTCTTGCTTCGCACGACTTTTCCGGGTGCAGACGTCCTCAAACCTAAGCCCCTAAGGCTCATATAGAGGGATTTTAATGGGAACCCCACATGAAACCAAGCCCTCGAGCCTCACATAGAGGCTCTGTAATGGGGACCCCCAAATAGGGAACCCCAAGAATATGGTAGGAATAGAATCAACCTTAAACCTTAAACCCTAGGAATCCCTAAACCCAAAACCATAAACCCTAAACCCTAAACCAATAGACTTGTCGGGATCCCTATCTTCGTATCGTATTCCTACTATATTCTTGGCGTTTCTTGTTTGGGGTCCCCATCAGGGTTTAGGGTTTAGGGTTTAGGTCCCCATCGCCCACACCCCGGCCACTTACTGGTGCTTTGGTGGGTAGCCCAATATGGATATATCTGAAGTTGTCTCTAGTTGTAATACCCTAAACCGTAAACCTAGGGATTCACTCCCCTATACCCCCCCCCTTCCCAAACTCTAGACCCTAAACCCTAAACCCACAATCGTATCAAGGTGGTATGACGATTCTCGATATTTCCCGAAAGGCGCATGGCCTGGGGAGGATCACAGGGCTAAGGTTCAATAGCTTCAGCTTCACAGGGCTTTTAGGGTTTATAAAGGGTTTAGGGTTTAGGGTTTAAGATTTAGGGTTTAGGGTTTAGGGTTTATAAGTTTTAGGATTTGGGGCTTGGGGAACAGGATGAGGGTTGGGATACATGGTTTAGGGTTGTGCAACGCGTCCTTAGGTCCTAGACCCTAAACCCCGAAACCCTAAACCCTAAGCCCTAAATAGGGCCTTAGGGTCTGCTGTGCTATAGTTATACTCGGATGATATGAGCTTTAGTCTAACCTCCTTAAAGGGGGTTATATGGGGGATTATATAGGATTTAGGGTTTAGGGTCTAAACTCCTTAAAGGGTGGTTATATGAGGGGGGTTATACAGGGTTTAGGGTTTAAGGGATTATATAGGGGGATTATTATAGGGCTCGTCAACAGGGATACTAGGACTTTAGATTATGGCCCCTATGGTTAACGAACTGCTTAGGCTTCTACAGTAAGGGTTTTCGAGGGTTTTCGTACTGTTGAGGGGAGTGAATATGGGTACAGCTATAGGGGATTGTCCACGAGTTTTAAGGGTTTAGGGTTTAGGGCCTTGAACAGTTCTGTACGCCATCTGAACCTTCAGCCCTAAAATTAAAAAACCCTGAACCGTCCCTACCCGTAAACTTGCCGCTGCTGAAGGTGCGAGTGGGGAAGTGGATCCCTGTAATCGGGTTCAGGGTTCTAGGGTCTGAAACTTGGGGTTTGGGGTTTTGGGTGCCAGTTGAAGATATAGTCCCCCTTTAAGTAGATAGAATATGGCTCTGGGTATATTAGAACAAGATCCCCATATACCCCATATTCTATCTACCTACGAGGGACATGACAGTGCAGCTTGTACCCAATAAGCGTATACAGCCAGGCATGTTGCAACCCTAGACTAGACCCTAAACCTGAAACCCCTAAACTCTAAAGTCTAAGCAACATCTTGTGTTGATAGCTGCCTGCAGTGTGCCCGAAGTCACTGCATAATTTCAAGTGTAGGCTACGTCAAAGTCCAACTCTACGTCGCGCTTGTAGAATTTTTAGCTACCTCCCTAAACCCCGAAACCCGAACACTCAACCCTGAACCCTGCATCCTAAACAAATTGTAGAAGTGTCGTTTGATTTTGGTTTCAGGTGGCCCTCTTGAAGCGAGCCTGCTGTTAACCAACCTAGACTAACCGGGGTCTAGCAGTTTAGGGTTCGAGGTTTAGGGTTTAGGGCTAAGCTACCGTAATATGGGTTCATGCAACAGGAATGTTGCTTAGTTCAATTTACTTGTGCAGACGCTGATTGTTCAAAGCTCATATGTGTAGAAGCCTGGAAAAACAACACGTATATCCTCCGTAATAGTGACATGATGGGACACGATGTGGCCCCAAATTGTATCCCCCTTAAGAACCCCTGTAATACTCTCCTATATGATCCCCTAGATGGCTCCACATATGGCTATAGCTCATGTGGAGTGTGTGGGACGGAACGCGGAGAGTTACTTTGTTTGGTAATCCAGCAAGCCAGCTCCTGCGTCGATTCTGCCCTTTCTCTCTGTTAGGCCGTACCTTAGAGTGAAACAGGGCAGAATATTAGCCTTTTGGACAGATGTGCTTTTGTGTCTTGCGAGAGAGAGAGAGGGCGGGAAAGAAGGAGAGACATCGAGAGAGAGAGAGAGAGAGAGAAATGGAGAGACATTTTTCTGCACTCTCAGTTCGTGCTGAACCGCCTGCTGCGGACAAGGTCTGAGGCTGCGCTTGCAGCGGCTTTCCGCGGGTGGCATACCACTGCCATTGCAGAGGTGCAAGAGCGGGAAGCAGCGATTATGGAGGAACAGCTGCTTCAGCTGGAGCACCGCCTTCGCCTGCACGATTCCTGGCTGTGGGAGGCGTATAAGATCCGACGCTGGTGGCCGCGTCAGCGTTTACACTGATCTTGTCCCGCCTGCTCTGGCTCGATTGGGCTGTGGGTCTAGGGATTTAGGGTTTAGGGTTTGATGATAACCGTAGGTATCAGTTAAATCCTCAATCCGAAGACGCGGTCCACCTACGCCCAGCCATAGACGTGTCAACTCCAGATATCAATCACGGGAACCAAATTCTTCAGATTGGTAGTGTTTAGGTGTGAGGTTTACGGCAAGGCTAAGGGTTTAAGGTTTAAGCTTCAGGATTTAGCATTTCTGGATTACGGTCTGTGGGTTTTGGGTTGAAGGTTGAGGGGCTAGGGTTATGGTCAGGGTTGTATAGCTTGTTAGACTTTATCATAGCATTTCGTAGGAAAGAAGTCATCTTGCTTAGGTCCAGCAGCAAACCAAGTTCAAGGCTATATTGGGGTAATATTGGGATAATGGAAAAGAAAATGGAAACTACTATTTGGGGTTTAGGGTTGAGTGCAGGAACAAGATTTGGGGTTTAGGGTTGGGTGGAGGAACAAGACATAGGTAACCCTGAACCGTGTAAGGTTTCAAGTTTCAAGCACCGGCCAATGCCATGGGCCCTTACCCTTTCTAGGCGGGGCTTTAGCAGCTCTCAATGGTGGCCCATACTATCTAAGGTCAGGTTAAAAGTATGGACCCCTAATATGGGCCATCAGGCCTTTCAGGGGGATTTTATGGACCCTTGGGGGTACATGTCGGGTATACAATAAGTATGTAAGGATACTAGGGCTAAGTCCTTCCTTTGCAGTGTTTTCAAAGCGGGAGGGGTAGTAAGAGACGAACAAGCAAGAGTACGACGGCAAGAACAGCGTGCGACATGGGAAACAAAAGAAAAAGAACTCAAGAAAGCCATCCGGGAGCAGGAGGAGGCCGAGGTACAACAGAATGAGAATCTGATTGCTGCGTGGGAAAAGACAAACACGGCACAACGAGACAGTCAAGAGAGGGAAGCACCAGCGCTTCCAATCGTACCGAAGGAAGACTACACAGTGGAGGTGCAACAGGGCGAGAAGCCAACGTCATCGTGGGAAAGAGCAGACACGGCATGTCAAGAAAACCAACTGAGGGAAGCACCAGCGTCACCAATGCAGCCAAGAGAAGACACCCCAGTGGAAGGGGAGGAGAGCACGGAGGAAGCTGACACAGAAGCAAAAGGCCCAACTCAAAAAAGGGAAGTTGCGAAGGAAGGGCCGGCATGGCACAGAAATACGAGACCGGCGGAACCAGAAGAAGCACCCAGACCGACAAATGAGGTGAAACTGGAAACAGAACAGTTGGCATACTTGGTGTACTGGCTAAGCAAGGAAAAGGCCTACAGGATGGAATGGGAAAGGGAGAGAGCTGGTGACCAAGCAGATGAAGAAATGGAGGTAGCCAAAAAACTGGCCAAGATAGACAAGAAGGCTGGAGAAGAAATGGCGTACCTGGAAACTCGAGACAAATTGAGGAAGCTGATGGTTATTGGACAAGATAGTGGTGAGGAAAAAGGACAAGGAAGGCTACAGGGACAGGCAGACTGAGGGAGTACGAAGAAGTTTACTGGTACAAAAGATAAAGAACTGCAAGAAATACCGTGACACACCGCTACAAGAGAAGTGTATGTCAGAAAGGAGTGGAGAATTCAGCATGCCACCGATGAACCTGAGGCAAAAGACCACAGGGAAGTCGGTCACCGTGACCATACTGAGACCATGCAAAATTCGCGATACCCGCGGTGGGGGAATGGGGTTGGTAACAGGGGTCTAAGGGGATTACTCCTTCTTGAGGGAAGCGGGGAATTACACGTCGAAGACGACACAAAGGTGACAGTGCCAAATTCAGAGTGCAAAGTGGAGGGAAATTTAAAACAGGTAGGATCCGTAATGCGGAATGAGCAGGGATGTTTTGAGATGTGTATAAAAGGAAGTCAGCCGATCAATGAAAGGTCGAGACAGAATTTTCTCCAGAGCAGTGAGATGCAAGGAGTATGTGGAGATCGAAGGGTTGATTGAAGCAGGGAACGGAAATCTCCAAATATTAACCTTTCCTCGGCTCAGTACCCAGACTGTTTTCCCGGGAAATGAGAAGCGCACTGGATAGGGCTCGGGTTTTGGGGGGTAGAAGAAGAAGAGGGGGGCATTGTATGATCCACGATCCAGTGAACGCGGAACTCAGCCCAGCTATTGACCATGGACCTCGGGGCTGGAGGTACGCCTCCGCGACACCTTCGGGTGTCGCACAGCCTATAGAAGAAGAAGAAATGGAGGCGAGAGAGAGAAAAAGAGAGAAACAAACAGAAACAATCCTCTCTTCAGAACTCTCCCGAGGCAGCTACTGTATTCGTTTTGCAGTTGATTGCAAAGAAGAGCGGCATTATGTGGGATCTCTTGCTTTGATTACCAAGAGATTCTTGATCCTCAGCTATCATCAACGATACTTTCGGGTAGTTGCTAAAAGGATGCTCACCCTAAACCCTAAACCTTAAACTCAGGAAGCATTACATGGCAAACCTCCCCCCTGCACTTTGTCAGGGGTTCCCGTGGCATTTTTCTTTGGCCACGCGGAAAAGGACACGGGATCGTCTCGAACTTCCTATGCACCACCAGAATGAACTATAGGGTTTAGGGCGGGTTAAGGTTTAGGGTTTAGGATTAAAGGGGGTCATATAGGGGATTATATAAGGGAGCATTATAGGGCTTATTAGAGGGGATACTGGTACTTTAGGCTGTAGCTCATATGCCCCCGAACCCAAACAGGGGCCCGTGATGTTGAGAAGTGTACATATAAAGCTAGATGGTTTCCATGATATGGCCCCTAAACCCTATTTTAACCTGAAACCTTGGAATCCTAAATATGCACCCTAAATGAACTGGGCCTGGGCTTATGGGTTTAGTTCAGTTGAGGACAGACGGGTTCACGGCTTCAGGTTGCAGGCTCTTCCGGAGGATTCTGTAGGGATTCTAGATAGTTTTCCTGCTTGCTTCAGAGACCACAAGCCTAAGCTATCCAGCCCTGCCCTCCGTGGAGATTCATATGTAAAAGGGCATGGGGCATGAAAGGCAACTCGGGCTTTTTTGCCATTCATATAAGGTGTTGAGTCTGGAAGCCCAACGCCCTAGCCTCAGGGTTTAGGGTTACGGTGGTAAACCCCGACACCCCAAACCAAGACCTCACAGCACATACCTTAGAAGCCGTGCGGAGCCCGGAAACATGAAGGAAACCTCTTGGTGGGTAGGTATCAGGGTAGGTATGAGGTGCGTACCCCCAGGGAAGGCCTGTACGGGTTAAGGTTTAGGGGTTAGGGGTTAGGGCTCCTATAACCCCACAACCCTTATACCATCCTTCTATGGAGTTTTCTTTGCGGGGCACCCATCTGGTAACTACCCACCTGGAGGTTTCAATGAAAACAAAACGCTAAACTTGGGTACTGCCCCCCCCCAGTAACAGTCTATATTAGGGATCCTTTTAAGGGCTATATACAACCATATTATAAATATTATCCAGCTGTTACTGAGGAGGGGCAGCACCCAACCCTAAACCCAAAGCCCTCTTAGATCCTCAGCCAGGACCCAGCTCACATCGACAAGGCCCTCAAATATTTGGAGGAGCCAGGGTTCAGTGTAACAGGGGTGTAGAGTTTACCTAACCCCCCCCCCACAATATGTAAAATAATGGCCCTAAACCCATAATAATATCCCTACAGGCCATTATTTTGCATGCTCTTGGGGTTTAGGTAGAGCCAAAGGTGTAGTGCTTTGTTTTTTCAGACTTAAATTAGAGAGCCATAGGTCATATTACACCAATTAGGGTTCAGGGTTTAGGGTATTGATAATGGAAATCCAGGTAAAGGAAACTGAAATGGAAACTGGGCTTGTGTAGGGGCTTATATGGACTTTTGTTTAGGCTTTATTTGGGGTTGGGGTAAGGGACGACTGGAGCCTTTATGTTCTTAGTATACTTGCTGGGTCCGCCTGACCCTTCCAGTAGAGGTCGGAGTCTACAGATAGCCACCGACCTTGGCCCTAGAGCCTATACCCTAAGCACTGCACTCTACACCCTCAAGCCTACTTTGTGCTATTTGGATCCCCGGGATTAGTGGGCGTATGGGCCTGTTCTAGGCGGTCTTCTCTTGCTGGTGATTTGCTGCGTGGCGGTTACAGGTTTATGGGTCAGTCCCCTAGACCCTAAACCCTAGACCCTAGTGATTGAAGGTGTCCAGCTGCATTGAACCCCTGCTTGACCCCAGACTCTCTGATACTCGCCATGACACTTGAAGAATAGTGGGGTTTCCTATGTTGTTAAGGATAGGGTTTTGGATACCCATATATATATATATACACACATGTATATGTATATCTATATATATATACACACATATTTGTCAAAGTTTATACTGGTAACTCAAAGCGGGACCTTGATTTTCACAACCTACCTCAAATAACCCTTCTTCTGTTAAAAGCAGAATCCCAACAGTGCCCACAGCCAGTCCCTTGGCCTAAACCATCGTTCTTACCAGTCCGGCAAGAACCGTCTCTTAACACGAGAACCGACACTAAACCAAAAAAAGCTACACCCTAAACCAGGTGCATCTCAGATCTCCAAGTCGTTTACGTCTCTAATTTACTGCTGTAGCTACCGTGGATAGAGGAAATCCTGCCCCACCCGGGACCCCAATGGGTTTAGGGTTTAGGGTTTTCCTAGAGTATAGGGTGCATAAGGTGGTGGACGATTTCCTCCATTCACAGTATCATTAACATCACCAGCAGAACTACCACCTGCGCCACCACGTCCACTGGTCGTCATCCTTTATCATCACCTCCACCACCATCACCATGAATGCAGTAGCAGTACTGGCAATAGTAGCCCTAGCACTCGTACGATGACGACTGCGACCATCAGAAGAATATTGCTGATGGCAACGCTACATACGCCGTGCACCGCCAACCCTAATCAACTGAGCTTTAGTCTAAGCTCCTTGAAGGGGGTTATATAAAGGTTTATTTGGGGACTACTACAGGGTTATCAAGGGGGATACTAGAAGTTTAGACCTTAAACCCTAAACCCTATATACTTTCGAGGGAGATACGAGGAGTTTAGACTACAGCTCAAATAACACGCAGGATCCCAAGAGAAAGGCCAAGCCAGCCCCAAATGCCTATTTCCACGACATGCTCCTTGGACAGAAAGCATCAAAAAAGATTGGGCGTTCTCAAGATAGGGTGAGGGTTTAGGGTTTAGGGACATCTCGCGCCGACCCATACGAGCTATAGTCTGAACTCCTTAAAGGGGTTATATAGGGGATTATATAGGGGAGTAGTATATATATATATATAGGGTATATTAAGGGGGATACTAGGAGTTCAGACTATAGCTCAATAGACCTAATAATGGTGATTTCCCGGGAATATAAAGGGGATTCAAGGGGTGCAAGAATTTCTTCATCCATCCCAGTGGCATATGTTTTTTTTGGTGGAAAGCTCCCATATGGCAAAACGCAGACTGCGAGGCATATACGACCAACATAACCCCACCCCCAATATTCAATGTGGCCCCAAGACGTAAGGTCTAAACCCTAAGCCGTAATATTATGGGTGTCATATGCGATATGAGGGATGGAGGGGATTTATTAGTATGAAGGGATCAGTCCACGCAGGGTGCCATGATGTCAAGCATTTCCCATGCAACACCGCTATTATGGTCCCTTGAAGGGCGTCCAGGGTCCTTTTCATGGGCTATAGAGGGTGTTGAATTAAGGTTTAGGGCTTGGGATAGTGGAGAACCAATGGCAAAGACTGTGGCGTTGGAAAATGAATTAGTAACCAGATTTGCATAGGGGATTGTAGGGATTAGGCAGTTTGAGGTTTGCTTGAGGTACCTTATGCCATAATTTTACAAGGCATCATGGGCCATAATATTGGTAGTTATTTACGTTTCTACAGCCTGCAACGTCTAAACAAACTACTTGGCAATCTTTCGCATATATCAGCGATGCCGGAGGTTCTGTGATGGAAGCCAGCCGTGGCCTGTCATTCCGTATATTGATGTCCAACCCTAAATCCCTAAAACCAGAGCCTAAACTTACACTGAACCCTAAACCCACGCATTTCCTGTGGTATCCTACTGCAGATAGGGGAGTAGTATAGGGCTTATTAAGTGGTATACTAAGAGTTTAGACTACAGCTCAGATATTGTTGGGGGTCTCCGCAAATTGGGGATATCTTTTTGAGGGTCCCTGTAATAAGGATTATAGTGTATTGGGGTCCTAAACCCTGAACCATAAAACCCTAAACCGTCCGCCCGTTTAGGGAAGATGCCTTTTCTGAATTTTTTGCTACTGAGGAAGTTTTTCTCGAGTTTCGAGGAGCTTCGCAAGGACCGACTCTGCGCGAATGGAGGCTACATATCATATCCCTATGTATCCCTAAATACTATTTAGGGTTTAGGGGTGTGTCTGCTTTTGCCAGGCTTGACGTTAATGGCGTCAAGAATAACCCCCTCCCTCTAAGATTAAATCCCCCCGACCCCCCAATGTTATTGAATGTTCCCAACGGGGTTGTTTGATATTAGGGGCGGGGCGGGGGCTAAAACCCTTAAAAACCCTAAACCCTAGGAGTGGGGGGTTTAATCGTAGGGAGGGGATTCTGAAGTTCACCAGATCCCAAAAGACCAAGTTAGGTACGAAATTAATTAGGCGTTTAGGGTGTAGGCTTTACGGATTTAGGGGCTTACAGTTCATTTGTAAGCTTCCGGTAGGTATGATTTATAGACTTGGTTCCCCAGGATAAACTCGCATGTAAAAACTCTAAAGCCCCTAAGCCCCTAAAACCCTAAACCCTAAAACCCCAAGCCCCTAAAAGCCTAAATCCTAAACCTGATTTTTTTTAAGGGGAGTAAGACTACACGCTTCAGGCCGAGAACGTAACTGCGAACGCTCTCCATTCTGGCACAGTGACTGTCAACGAGTCCAGCGGCTGCATTGCGACAGAGGTTCCCAGTAGAAGGGAGCTTCTGCTTGAGCAAGAGAAGCAGAAGCTCCAGAAGGAGAACGAGAACCTCAAGAAGCAATTTAAAAACCTTCAGCAGATCATGAAGGAGTTGACGGAGGTGGGAGAGAGCTTGTAAATCAAGGTAGACATTCGTCGCCCTTTATGAACTAAAACCCTAAACTTCGCAAGCCCTGAAGCCCTAAACTCTGAAACACAATCCAACCTAAACCCTAAAGAACACCTAAAGTCCTAAAACACTAGACCCCTAAAATCCTAAACCTTAGAACCCTAAAACACCCTAAAACCCTAAACCCTTTGAACTGCGCTTTTCAAGGCTCCGGAGCACAGGATACTCTCCACGTGGGGTATACGTAATACGTCCCCCGCCAAGTGATCCCCGCAGACCCTATGCCTCGGTCCCTTAACTCCAACTAGGTGCCCCAGTAGTACCCTGTTTCCCTTTTTATTTTGAGGTCTCCTTGTTAAAGCTGAACATCAGGAAAAGGGTACCCTTATTGTTAAGGGTTTACTGGGGAACCTAGTTGCAGGTACCTTATTGGGGGTTTCCATTTTGGGATTTAGGGTTCAGGGTTTCGGGTTTAGGGGTCTTTATTATTGGGCTACCCACCCTTAAACCTAGAATTTTGGAAGCTACCATGTCATCAAAAGCGTATGTAGTTCTATGATTTCGCAGCTGCCCTGACAACTACTGCGCTCCTCCATTTGAGAATTTCTTAGTTTCAGGGTTTAGGGTTTAGGGTCCTGGGACACAAGCATTGAGATTTTAAAGGACCCAAAACCATACAGATTTTAGCCTTAAGGCCTTAAAACATCATTATTTGTGTCCTTTGACCTGTATGGTTAAATACCTGCAACAGATGTACGCAGGAAATGGGGTTTGGGCTGGCGGGTCAGATTTAGCGGTGCGAGGACGCGCGTAGTATAGCTGCAGATGCACTTCTCACCTGAGCCAGCACCCTCAACCCTGAACCCTAAACAAACCCCAAACCCTAAACAATCCAACGCCGAAAACCCTAGATCTCACATAAACCCTAAGCCCTAGAAAACTCCCAATACCGAACCCTAAACCCTAAATGCACCCTCAACCCTACATAAACCTCAAACCCTAAATAAACCCTAAAGCCAAATAAGCCCTAAACCAGACGCCGTAGTGATTGCTTGCAGGACTATCCCGACCTGAAGTGCACACTGTAGATTCAGGTGGCAATAACTTGGAGGTTCGTTTTACTTATAACCTACTTAGTAACTGTAGTTATAACCCCATCATATCTAGGGTAGCTGTAGTTATGGGGTTACACTTGGGTTATATCTACTCTTACTAAGTAGGTTATAAATACAATGTACCTCCAAGTAAGGCAAAGCTCTCTGAGTAGTTGCTGTGCTAAGGAGTTTATGGATGTAGGTTTTCTGGGTTTCGGTTTAAGGTTTATGGGTTCAGGATTTTTTGGGATTTATGCATGGGGTTTAAAGGTTTAGGGTTTATAAGCTGAAAGGTTTAGGGTTTATGTGCTATTTATGAGTTTAGGGTTTATGGTTTGTATTATTTGCCTTTGCGACCCGCTTTTACAGAAATCGCCGAGCCATAGGAGTTATTGCCATCTGCCAAATGTGAGATATGGAGGTTTGCAGACGCCAGGCCTCAACGTCAAAAGTTGGCGACGTAACTAGACCTCCCAAGTACCCTAAAATAGTCTATCTAGCTTCTATTTGGGGATACCTAGGGGCTATAGATTACTCTGTGGGTCTAGGTAAACCCTGAACGCTAAACTTATCCGCAGATTTCTTCCCCCATGGGACGCAGGTTACCTCGCATAGAGCCCAGGGCTCTGCAGCACCCAAGCCCTATCTAAGCCTTCAATCATTCGAGCCATAATCTGAAGCCCCTAGAGGGGGTAATGTAGGGGGTTACGCTCCTGGAAACTAACATGGAAACCCAAAAAGGGCCCTATAAAGGCTACAAAAGGGTAGTATATGGGTTTCCATGCTAGTTTGGGGGAGTGTATATAGGAGATTACTAAAGGTTAGTAGGGGGATACTAGGAGTTTATACCATAGCTCATCTGGCACCGGGAGGGACCGTTGCTTTTGGACAGCGCACACATCATCAGTAATTTGCCAGGTTGCTATTAAGTCATATTAAGGGGAACCTTAAGGGGACTCCATGGAAGGGGGCCCCATACCTTAAGAAGCTAGGGATGCTTAGGCAGCCTTAGGGAGGTTTAGGGAGTCCTTATTTATGGGTCCCCCTTATATGGGGTCCCTTTGAGGATTCCCTAACATATGCGTGTTCTGGCTTCGGAGGTGACTTCGTTTTTCACGTTGGATACCCCCAGAGGGTCCATGTACCCAATAATTAGGTACTTGGGTCTAGGGTAATAGTAATTGTAGTACAGGTTCTGGGTAAGTATATGATTATTAGGTACTTGGACCTTTAGGGGCCAGAACGGGATCTTAGTTCTTCGGAGCCACCGATATTACTCGGGTTGAGGGTTTAGGGGTTGATGATTTACATGCAGAAGCTGCATGGCGTTTTGTATGCTACCATAACTCCTGGGGCTAAGGTGCACAAGGCCATGCCTTTGTGGTGTCCACCACCCGTTTGGTATGCTTTCCTCCCCTAAACTCTACCCTAGCATAGCGTCCTTACGTTTGGCAAGCCTAACCCCCTAACCCGCTAGACCCCAAACCCCAAACCCGGAACCAAAGACCAGATTCGAAAGGTACATGGCCACGTGGTTTTGGTGGGAACCCGTGTGTTTTTTTGCTGTTTGGTCGTTTTTTTGTTGGGTCGCTTGAAGACGAGCCAGGCAGACCGGTAAGTGAGTGAACTCCCGTCCCCCGCCCAAACAGCAAAACACGCTCCCCCGCCCAAACAACAAAAACAAAAAACAAACAAACAAAATACGCACCCGCCCAAACAGCAAAAAAACACACACACACACACACACACCCGACCAAACAGAAAACCAAAAACACACACACACACACACCCACCCACACACACACACACACACCCACACGCACACACACACACACACACACACACACACACACACGCACGCACGCACGCACGAACACACCCACCCACCCACCCACCCACCCACCCACCCCCGCCCAAACAGATAAGAAAAAACAACAAAAAAACACACGGCCCGTGCCCAAACACCAACAAAAAAAAGAAAGCACGCCCACACCCCTTGCCCGAACAGCAAAAAACAAACCCGCCCACCCGCCCAAACAGCAAACACAAAAACACGTTCGGAAGGGGCGGAGGCGTGCGTTCATTTTTTTTGCTATTTGGGCGGGGCCCGCGCCCCCGCCCAAACAGCAAACAAATAAAACACGACCCCGCCCAAACAGCAAAAAATCTAACACCCGAAAAAGCACAAACGACAAAAAAAGACCAGACAACAACAAAAATAAAACACTCTGACCTGTTTTGGTGTAGGGCTCTTGGCTGCCGCCTGCCTCAAGCCTCCTGTAGGTACTCCAGTATGGGTTTAGGGTTTAGGCGTTTAGGGCTTAGGGGTTTAGGCTACCCCAGTAGCATTTTTTTCCACAGGGTTTGTTTTTTGGGGGGAGTTAGGGGTTTAGTTCCAGTACTACCTTGTTTTTCTTTTTATTTGGATGTCTTCTTACTCAAGCTGATAAGTGGGAAAAAGGGTACCCTTATGATTTAGGGATTACTGGGGAACCTAGTCATGACAAAACCGTGGACAAAATCCAAAGCTCCGAGAGGTTGAAGAAACTGGGCAACTAGTTTAGGGTTTTAGGGCTGAGGGTTTAGGGTTGAGGGTTGAGGGTGGTTGCTATCATTCTTGGCCTCGACATGATTTTCTTGCTATTATCGGTATCATTGCTGTGTTTGTCATCAGTGTTATGATCGTTACTATTGTAATTGTGGTTGTTCTTGTTGGTTCTATAGTTTGTTTGCTTGTTTTTCATTATGGTGGCATCCATGTCAATCATGCAATCGTCATGATGATGCTAGTGGTTGGTGTGGCGTGACGCCCTCCATGCGCGGCATAGTAAGCACAGTAATCGCACGCGCCGGCATCATGGAGCCATCATGGAGCCAGCCATAGCCATACGAGCAGGCCACACTCAACCGGAACCTTAACCCTCCTAAACCCTAGACCCTGAACCCTGAAACCCTTAATCTTAAAGCCTTTCTGCTTGCCGCGTAGGGCAGCGCTACAGCAAGCCTTATGGCCCCCCTCAAACCCGAAATCCTAGATCCGAAAACCGTCAACCCCTAAGTAAATCCGAACCTCAAAGCCGAACCCTAACCCCTAAAACCCTTGAACCCCTAAAACCCCTAACGTCCCTATTTAGGCCCCCTTTAGGCCCCCTTTAAGCCTCTCAACCCTCAACCCTCAACCCCTAAACCCTAGCCCTAACCCCTGTCCTCCTCCGAAGAGGGAAGGGAGGCCTTAGTCGTTCCCACTGTGTGGGAGGAGATGCCATGGTACTGAGGCCAGGGTTTAGGATTCAGGGTTTAGGGCTTAGGGTTTGGGCTTTAGGATTCAGGCTTTAGGATTTAGGGTTTAGGATTTGGGCTTTAGGATTCAGGGTTTAGGGCTTAAGGTTGAAGATTTAGGCTTTAGGGCTTATTTGGGTCTAGAATTAAAGGTTTAGGGCTTAGAGTTTTGGTTTTAGGGATTTAGGGGTGCAAGGGTTCTGGGTTCAGGATTAAGGTTTAGGGTTCTGGATTTATGGGTCTAGGGTTAGGGGAGTAGGTCCTTTTCCCTAGAACTGCGTCCATATAGTCTCAGAATATCCAGGTATATCGGATATGCGGCGTTCAGGGTTTAGGGATTGGAGGTGGCAGGGCGTGGCATGATGCCTTCAACGGTATTCACTGGATGTTTTGTATGGACATCTAGGGATATGTGTAGAGTTTATAGGGATATAGAGACGTGTAGGTATACATGAGGGTCAGGAATTGCATCGTTCGATTCAAGCTTTCCTGAACTGCGTTGGTCCTCATAAGAAGGGACATCTACATATGTGTATATATGCTATGTATATAGTATATATACTTACCTGCCTGTGTATAGATACTTGTATGTTCATTTGTTTGTATAAATATTTAACATGTACATGTACACACGGAGACCGCTTGCGGGCGAAGCCCCTAAGGCACAAACCCGTGAACCCTAAAGCCGAAGACTGCGGAGGCGTCGTACGAGGCAAGTTCCATTGCAAACCCTAACCCTAAGGGTCCAAGTACCTAATATTTATATACTTACCCAAAACCTGTACAATAATTTCTACTACCCTAAACCCAAGTACCCAATTATTGGGTACATGGACCCTCTGGGTAAGCCCTAAGCAGACAAGTTCCCGTGAAAAGCGCGTGTGCCCATGGGCCTTGTAGAGGCAATGTCTCGAAACTCAGCGCTGGTGCCGCTGGAGGGCTCAAGCACAAGGCGCACACGAGGTTTACCTGGACCCCAATAGTATGTAAAATAATGGTCTTTATGGCAATTCTTAGGGGTTTAGGGCTATTGTTTTACATACTTTTGGGCTTTAGGTAGGGTGCATGGAATATGTGGTGGCTTCCTTAAAGTCGGCGGTTGACTGTTAGGAGTCCCTATGACTGATGTCTCCTTAGGAATTATTGTTAACTTATTTATTAGATACCCCCTAAGGAATTATTCGAAATGTTAATTTTCTACAGGTCTAAGGAGACTAAAGATGAAAAGCCTTGCAGCATGTTGGTTTGCAGGCTGGGCCCGCACCCTCCACATATTCAAAGGACTTCCTAGAGTTCTGCAAGACTTGCATGGGCTCAACTACAGAACTTGCCACACGCTTTAGGGTTTAGGCCTTACCCTAGGGATAGAAGTATACAAATAATACCTACATTTTGCCCCAAAGTGTGCAAATATTACCTACATTGGGCCATCTGGATCCCGAGGCTTAGCTTGCAAATCAGGCCCGCATGCTCGGTTTTGAGGTTAAACCCTTAACCCTAAACCCTAAACCCTAAACCCAACCCTAAACCCTTTTGAGGATACTCCGTATGTCAGAACTTTGGCCTGCGCGAGTCAGGGATCTCAACAGCTAAGCCCTAAGGGTCCAAGGACCCAAATAATAGCGTTCTAGGGGGATATATAGGGATATTTCGCTTTTAGGGCCCAACTACCATGAATATTATAGTATTTGGGTTGGGTCCTTGGACCCTTAGGGTTTGCCATTACATCGGAGTTTGCGGTGTCAGTGGAGGCCTTGCCGCACCATTCTCCGTAGTATCAATCTGTCTGGATCTTGCCCATACCTTCATTGCCAAACAAGCCCTAAGGGTTCAAAGACCCAAATAATAGGGATTTAGGGCGCAAATTCTTTAACGTTAATAGTAGTTGGGCCCTAAAAACCCCATTATTTGGGTCCTTGGACCCTTAGGGAAGGTTTCCTTGTGAGACGCTTTGTGCTACGGTCTGTAACATGCAAGCCTAGGGCAGCGACACTTTTGACAATCCTTTGTAAGCATCCCAAAAAGGGACGCTGAGATCTGAGATGCTGTCTCCATGCCCGCTCCACCGTTCCTTGAGAAAGGTGCATGCTAGTGCGACATGATGCACGAAGGACCCCTCATAAAAATGTTCGAAGAGCTCCGCACTTTTATTCTTAGCAAGGATGCATTTGGTGTTACGCTAGTGTAGGAGCTTGAAAATGTATATACATATATATATATGTATATTCTGCTTGATCTTTCTTGGCCTAGTGTGTAGACTCTGTGTTTGGACCTACGTTCAGTCCTCATGAAACACGTTACACAAACCCCGCCTGCATTTGATTTGCAAATGTCTGTGCCCGTGCAACCAAATCGTAAAGGCAAGGCCTACACCCTAAACCCTAAACCTAAACCCTAAGCCCTAAACCCGAAACTCTATTCTAGTGTTTGCATGCCTGTCAGAGGCTCGAGCTGCAAGTGGGCGGCGTGGATAAGAACGGCTGGTATTCCAAGAACGGAGCACTGGCAAGAAGATCGCAGGACTACTACTACTACTACTACTACTACTCCTACTCCTCGGCATGTAGGCTTGCCAGAGATGACATTAAATAGCCCTTTGAGAGTGTATTCTGGGGCATGAAGATGCCGTAACATGTTGGGGGCAATCATTTCTTAGATGCTGCGCGGTTTAGGGTTTAGGGTGGGAGACGGGAGACGATGATTGGAGACGTAGTCTAGTTGTTACCTGAGATGTTGGAATCGTGTGTGACCTTCACCTGCCTGTGGCGACAGCGTGTGCCAGGAAAGCGATGCTGAAGCAATGCCGTTCGGCAAGGCACCCGCCAGGGTTACCGTACATGCTCAACTGATACCAGCGTCCTAAACCCTAAACTCTAAAACCCTAAAACCCTAAACCCCTAAACCCCGAAACCCTAAACCCCTAAACCCTAAGCCCCGCTGGAGTGCACAATGAAACTTCACCTCCAGCAGAGCGACTTACAAGGTTCTAAGCCGTAGGCTTTAAGCCCTGACATTTTTGGGGGTTTAGGGCTTAGGGTTCTACCTAAACCCCAAAAGCATGTAAAATAATTGCCTTTAGGGCTATTATTATGGGTTTAGGGCCATTATGTTACATATTTGGGGGGGCTTAGGTGCACCCTGAACCTGAACCCAAAGGGATCCGAATCGAAGTGCTAGCACTTGAAGGCTCATTACCGAGTTGCACACGTATAACTAGCCACAACTTCCAAAAAACTCGAGTTGTCTTACATCTCGAGTAGCGACTTTAAATCCTAAACCCTAGAGCCTTAACTCTGAACCCTAAGCCCTTTTCCCTACACATGCTCTGTAGCTAAGGGACCCGAAGCTTTTGGCAAACTGTAACAACCTCAGCCGACTGCACCTTCAGGAGTTGTTTTCGTAGGTACTTGTTTGAAATGGATGCAATACAAGGTTCCGAAGAACCCTAAACCTCTAAACCCCCCAACATGTCAGGGACTGAAAGGGAGTGCCCATGGAGATCCCTAAGCCCTAAACCCGAAAGCCCCAAGATTCATCTCTTTTGGTTTAGGGTGCAGGGTTTAGGGTTTCGGGACTAGGGTTCAGGGTTTTAGGGGTTTAGGGTCCTCCTCTGCAGTTCAACCTTCCAAGAGGGCTAGACCATGTGCAGAGTTTTGGGGTTTGGGGTTAGGGCGCTTTTGGGAATCTCTTAACACCTCAATCCGAAGCTCTTTTCTAAGTTGTTGTTGAATGATCTGTTACTTATAAGGTTTAGGGTTTAGGCTTACGTGTATCTCAGCCTTACGTAGTTTGGATGCTCTCTTCACAGCACGTTCTGAGCTTGTCAACTACACATCGTTATCTGAAGTCCCTTAACCCCTAAACCCTAAGACCCTAAACCCCATACCGCTCGGCATCCGAGATGAACTTCCTCCGGCATATTGAGTATGGCTTGAGTATGGCGGCGGACGCCGCGGACCTTTTTCAACAGGGCGAAAATATGATATAGCAGATAACTGTAGGGGCCCAGAGGGTCCATGTACCCAATAATTAGGTACTTGGGTTTAGGGTAATAGAAATTATATTACAGGTTTTGGGCAGGTATATAAATATTATGTACTTGGACCCTTAGGGGGTGTATGGTGTAGGCCTTGGAAATCTTTAGAACGACTCTTATCCATGTCTTCCGGAGGACAAGAGGCTACACTCGAAACCCATTGTTCCAGGAGCTGGACATCAAGGGAGGATTGAATTTATGCAGGCCAACCAACATGATGTGAATCCTTAACCTGAAGCCTCTCAAACCCTAAAGCCTAAAGCCTAACCCTAAACTCCGAGACCTAAACCCCGAATTCAAATCCTAAAATCTGCATCCGACGCCCAGGGGTTTAGAGCTAAGCGCTGCGAATCCAGAGCCTAAACCCTAGACCCCAAACTCGAATTTCCGTACCCTGAACCCTTACTGTTCCCTAGGGCTCCATGTCTATAAATAATACCTACATTGGGTCCCAAAGTCTATAAATATGACCTACATTGGACTATTTGGAGCCTTAGGGGTTGGCTATCTGAAGAATCACTATTACCATCCCGTTACAGTCGCTATTGCGCACTGTGCCCCTAAACCCGGTTCTAAGTATTTCGGCTCCTACCATACAATTCCCCCATAAACCAGCACATAATTCAAAAGGCTACAATTGGGGTCCTTTAACCGATTTTTCTTCATCCCACCTTGTGAGCCGCCTGAGTAATACAAGCCCAGTTCCCATTCATTTCGTCATGCCCTTCCTCATTTGAGTCTTTGGTATTCTAAGCTTATTCCCTTCGATGTCGAGTCTCCATATAGCCCTATAGCCATATACATATACATACGCACGTTGAAACTACAGTCCCGCCATTAAAACAGTTGGAAACCTCCAACCCCGCCACAAAGCTAGCTGCCTGGTTCTGTGCAGGCGTCCCCTATTCAGCAAGCCTTCCTAGACCATGCCGTAGCCCCAGGTGTGGCAGGTTAGGGTTTAGGGTGTGCATTGCTATTTTGCTGTAAAGGGTTTAGGGTTTAGGGGTATGCGGCTAGGGTTTAGGTTTGGGATCTAGGGCTTGGGGTTTTAGGGTTTGGGTTTGAGTCATTTGCACGCCAGGGTTCTGGAGTTCTGGACGTGCAGTAAGCAGCAGTCCCTGGCAAGGGGTTTCGCAAGTGTGAGGGGGCCTGTGGGGGGGGGGGTGAAAGGGGCTTAATAACTATACTTAACTCTTATAACTCCGCATAGTAACCCAGCTAAAAACCATTTAATGCGTATACTTAAAGCCCTTATAACCCCACATAGTAACCCTACTTAAAAACCACTTGCTAAGTATATGTAGAGCCCTTACAACCCCACATAGTAACCCTAGCCAAAAACCACCTACTAAGTATACGTATAACCCTTCTAACCCCAGATAGTAACACCGGTTAACGACCACTTACTAAGCCCACCTGCCACACCCCCTCCCCAAAGAAGGGTTTCTAAACCTGACTGGCGTGCATGCCAACTTCCGTTTCGGAATTTCTTCAAGTCATGGGCTTTGGGTTTAGGGCATAGGGCTTGCAGCTTAGGGTTTTTAGGGGTTTTGGGCTTAGGATTTAGGGCTTTGGGCATAGGCACAGAGTATAGTGATTTCTTCAAGTCATGGGCCTTTGGGCTTAGGCTTTATGGCTTAGGGCTTATAGATTATATAGATTACCTAAACCCCCCAAAATATGTAAAATGATGGCCCTAAACCCATAAAAATAGCCCTGAAGGTCATCATTTTACATACTTTTGGGGTTCAGGTATAGGTGATTTCTTCAAGTTATCGGCTTAGGGTTCAGGGCTTCCGGATTATAAGTGATTTCTCCAAGTCATGTTGTTGGGCTTTTGCCCCTACCTAGGCCCTCCAATGTAGTTCCTTTTTGGGTTTGGTATGGTTTTTTGGTTAGGATTCTTTTTTTGGGGCTACCAAAAAGGTACTACATTGGAGGGTCTAGGTAAACCCTAAACCTTGAACCCTAAACCCTGGGTCTAGGGTTCAGCGCTTAGGAAAGGGTTTTAAGGCTGTCCATTCTTTGTGGGTCCTTAAATCCCATTCCTCATGTTGGCGGAGGGTTTAGGATTTAGGGTTTAGGGCTTTAGGGTTTGGGGTTTGGGGTTTAGGGTTTTAGGGTGTTTAGGGTTTAGGGTTTTAGGGTTTGGGGGGTTTGGGGTGTAGCGTTTGGCGATGCGGGGCATACATGTTTCCCTGAAATTGATTCTTAACTTCTCCGCTGCAACCAGACGTAGCCTTGCGGAGAACCCACAGCTGAGCAAATGGGTCCTAGCAGAAGAGCAGAAGAAACCTTCCGCAACAACTCCAAAGCAGCTCAGAAAAGGAGGAGACACAAGGAGAACGTGGCAAAGAGGAAGGCCATGGGGCAAGATGATCAAGCTGGCGACGACGGTGAAGGACCACAAGTTGCATTTTGGATATTTCCTGGCAACAAAGGATGAATAGTTGCTTCCCTGATTTCTGGAAGGACCGGAGCCAGCCAGCGGGTCCGGCGTCCGAAGACCAGGACTGCAGTTTGGGCGGTACATCTCAGTAGTGTCCCTCCGATAGGTTCAATCTTCTGACCACACACAGACATCGGACTTTCTCCAAACAACTCATACAGAATCGCTGACCTAAAGCTCTAAACTCCAAGAAGGGGAAACCTCCAAGGAGTTTCTGATATGCCCAATATATCCTTCCGCTTCCTAGTAAAGCATTCGGACACCCTAAACGTTCAGGCTAGACCCCCCCAACGGCATAGAATTTAGAATTTCACATCGCAGACTCCGGATGAGCCCGAAAACCTAAACCCTAAACCCTGAACCCTAATCCCTAAACCCTAATCCCGAAACCCTAATTCCTAAACCCTCAACCCTAATCCCTCCCCTCCCGGTGAGCTGAGGTTGATGCCGGGCGTTTGGACCGCGTGGAGGACATCTTACTCCCCTTCCTCGCACGGTTTAGGTCTTAGGGCTCAGGGATGGTAAGGTTTAGGGCTTAGGGCTTTAGGGTTTAGGGTTTAGGGTTTAGGGGTTAGGGTTTAGGGCTTAGGGTTTACGGTTCAGGGCTTAGGGTTTAGGGTTCAGGGCTTAGGGTTCAGTGCTTAGGGTTCAGGGCTTAGGGTTCAGGGCTAAGGGTTTAGGGATTAGGGCTTAGGGATGGAGATTTTGGGGGATTCATGGTCGTAGGGTTTAGGATATAGGGTTCAGGGCTTTGCGGTTTTCGCGCACTAGAGCTATGAGTTTTAGGTCTTAAGGATGTGATTAATATCTTTATTGAGGATACCATTGCCCAAAGCAATTATATAGTGAGATTCTTCCTGTCAGCCCATACGTTAACCCCCTGTACACCTCGGTGGTTCCCCAAAACCTTACCAAAACCCTAAACCCTAAACCCCAAACCCCAAAACCCTAAAACCTAACCCGTCAGCTGCAAGGATCCCCTGTCCCCTGTCAGATTACTAAGACTTGGTCGGCTGAGGACGTGTATCGTATGTGTTTGGGGTTTAGGGTTGAGGGTTTGGGGTTTAGGGTTCAGGGTTTAGGGTTTAGGGCTTAGGGTTTAGGGTTCAGGGTTATTTTGGGTAAATGAATCCTACATTACCCTTAGGCCTTAGCCCTAAATAAGCCCTAAGCCTGATATGCACCTTATATAAATCAGACATACCCCTAGCTAAGCCTTACATATCCCTATGTAAACCCTACATATGGCAGTTTCCCTAAATAGGGCCCCCCCCTATAAACACCCCAAGCTACTGCAATCCCTATGATGGGGCATGGGGACCACCAAAAAGGTACCCCTGATTTTGCAAAAAAGGCTCATATTGTCAGCATGGTTAGTTCAGGACATGCTGGAGTTTCACTGCGACAAGTTTGCTGGGGACTCAATGGGGCACCGGGTGCCTTAGGCTTCTAGAGTTTACGGTTTATGATGTAAGGCTTAGGCTTCAACCTTTAGAGTTTTGGTTTTAGGGTTTGGTGGTTCTGGGTTTAGGGTTCAGCTTGGGTACTGAACCCACCCCTAACAGTCTATGATTGGGTTTGCAGAAGGGCTAGAATATGTATTTATATATATATATACATATATACATATACGTTTGTTGTACCCACCTTATGATTTGTCTCAATCTGTTATTGAGTGGGGCTTTGGAGTCTACGATTTAGGGTTCAGGCTTCAGGGTTTACAGTTCAGAGCTTAATTCCCCAAACCCTAAACCCCAACTCTGAACCCTAAACCCTAGACCCTAGACCCTCAGCCCTACAGTTTACGGTTTCAGGTTTTGGCAGATTGTAAGGGTTGGGCCCGCGTTGTCACGACGCAAAAATTCCCAGCAGCTGCTGGGGAGTCGTGATGGTGATGAGGAGGAGGTGATCTCCTAGGGTTTAGGGTTTAGATGGTTTAGGGTTTAGATGGTTTAGGGTTTAGAGGGTTTAGGGTTTAGGGTTTAGGGTTTAGAGGGTTTAGGGTTTAGAGGTTTTAGGGTGTAGAGGGTTTAGGGTTTAGGGTTTAGAGGTTTTGGCTTCCCTGATAAAAATCTCCAAAGGGGAGCTTGCTACCCCTTGGCCCCTGTATTAGAGCCCTCAAACCCCATAAGAGCTATAGTCTAAACTCCTTAAAGGGGGGATATATAGGGGATTATAAAGGGGACTACTATAGGGGTTATTAAGCGGGATACTAGGAGTTTAGACAGTAGCTCATAAGAAGCACGCTAGACTTAGCATATGATTCTTGTAGAGTGCTTCCCCAAGCCACTCGTTCTAGAGTTTAAGGTCACCGAACCAAAGCCTAAACCCAAAACCCTCATCTAAGTCCTGTTTTGAAGGAGTCCTCCTTGTGGGGGGTCTGGCTTTTTCGAACTTAAGAACAAACAAAGCAGCCACTCAAACCTAAACCCTAAACCCTAAACTCACCCTAAGCCTTGATGAGGACGTGAACTTCCAGGAGCCCATGAATGGTCGAACTCCACTTATGCCTGTCACTGAGCTCACATGGGTGGTTGTCAAAAGTATGGCCCCTTCTTGGGTACCCTAAATATTAGGTGCCGTATTATAATAGGGACCCAAAAAGGGACCATATTTTGACAATCCCCCACATGTTGTGAAGTTATGGACCCTTAATCGCCTCGCCGTAAACCACCTTAGAATGAGCAGCGCCAGTATAGTGCACTTAGACCATTGAGGCAACATTATTACTTGGGAGGTGGGCGGGCTACTAGGAGATGAGGTTATCGCAGGAGTTTTTGGGTTTAGGGTTTAAGGTTTAGGGCAAAACACGGGTGTCCTGCTAAGGATATGGTATGTGAGTTTCTCTGACTCGTGCGTGCACGGCTTGTAAGCGGCATTTTGAAACCCGACCATGGACCTAAGGTCCTAAGTATTGGCCCTTACAGGTTTGTAGGGTTTGAAACCTCAAACCCTAAACCTAAGGTTTGGGTTTATGGTTCAGGGCTTAGTGAACTGATAGGAGGTCTAGTGCGGTGCTGCTGATTTCAAGAACTTGAAGCCGCATATGTCTAGCCACTTTTTCGGGAATGCCCAGAAAACGTAGGACATACAAGGTCCAAGGCGCTAAGCCCTAAACCATCCTAAACCCTAAGCCCTAAACTCTAACCCCAAGCCCTAAAACCTAAACCCTAAACCCTAAACCCCAGTAAACTTGAAACCGTTCTCAGGCTGGCGGCGTTGGCTGGCAACTTGGAACTCGTTGAGGTTCTACTCGAGGCTCCTTCCCCCTACTTGGAGGTTCGTTTTACTTATAACCTACTTAGTAACCACACGGTTTAGGGTTTAGGGTTTAGGGTTTAGGGTTGGGTTTAGGGTTTAGGGCCTACTTAGTAACTGTAGTTATA
>CAJNIZ010044332.1:0-20079 GCA_905231905.1 Symbiodinium pilosum
CCCCCTCCCCCTCCAAAAAAAAAAAGAAAAATGTATCCCAAATTTTAGGAAATCACCATATCCCTACAAACCACCAGTTCCCACTTCTTATTACATTTGATTGGCCATTGCCTTAACCCTAAAACCTAACAACCAGCAACTGAGCCATAGTCTGAACTCCTAGTGTCTCCCTTAATAGCACCTATGATACTTAATTATAAAATTCCCTATATAACCGCCCTTCAAAGAGTATAGACCCTAAACCCCAAACACTCCATAATCCCGCTATAAAAACCCCTAAGGAGTTTAGACTATAGCTCAAGTAGAGCGCCAAGCTTGCTTCGGCAAGGCACGCCTGCGGCGCTTCCGGTGTCACACATGCTGGCAGGCATTTCCTTAGCTCTCAGGTTTCAAGCATGGGCCCCTCCTATGGGCCCTTAGGCTTTTGTAGGTGGGTTCTAGGGGCTCTCAAGGCTGCATAATAGGCAGGGCGTGGGAAAGAAGATGGAGACCGCATTGCGATGTCGAGTTTAGGACTAGGGAATGGAAAGCCAAATGAAAATGATACAGAAAGTGGGCCTTTGTCGGGATATTGCACATTTCATTCTTTCTGCGATCAGGTAGAGAATGAAATGAGAAGAAAAGAACATGGAAGCTACTATGGGGCCTACAGGGCTTAGAGTTACTAGATGTTACTAAACATTTCCTTGGCTCTGCGCCGCATCTAGGTTCACGGGGCATTATGTTTTCTTGAAACCTAATGCTTGCTAATTCTTGCGCGTTCTGCAGGGAAGCTATATGGGGCCAATGTGAAACCAATTGCCATGATGAAATTGTTTCCTCATAAGCCTTCTTCGTGAAGGCTTTGGGAATGGTGAGCACCAAATCCTGGGAACTTTATCAGCCCTCCTTTTCACTGTCGATGCCTGAATTTATAGCCAAGTGGGATTGGGGAAAGAAGCTTCTCAAATTGGGCTTCTGCAAGATAGCCTAGAGATTAGGGTTCAAGGGCCAAAATCCGAGCAGGAATTCATGCAATGCAGTCGGGATAGTTCATGGAAAAGACAATGGAAACTATCATATAGTATATTGGGGATATGTATTGGGATGATATTATATGGATACCTTCAAGATTTCCTGGGCTCAGAGATTCATGAGGTGCATGCTGGCTTCGAGATGCCGACGCAGGAGCAATTGAACTCTCCCACGATCCATTTCTCATCCTGGCCACGATCATGGCTTTGGGCTTGGCTCCGGGAAGTCGGTCTTTTCGATGAGCTGTAGTCGAAACTCCTTAAAGGGTTGTGTAGGGGATTAAATAGGGGGAGTATCATAAAGATTACTAGGGGGGATACTAGCCTAGATTTTGTTGGGTGGGTTACAGGGCATGTGCCTAGTCATTGGAACTCGCCTTGCTCAAGGCTAAAGGAAGATCACAACGAGCTGAACACTGCGAATTCCTGGGTTGCTGTCAAGGAACTTAAATTAAGTTACCATAATGGGTATATTATAGTAAATAATAGGGTTTCCCCAATATAGTAACTGAATTTAAGTTCCTTAACAGCAACCCAGATTCAGCTCTGATATTCTTATGAGACAGTTCCGCGGGACTCTCTGGGATCCCATCATCAAGTCACCATGAAAGGCCCAGCCCGTATGACTTCTTTTTTGGATCCCCTTTGTCATACGACCCCCCCAAATGTAGGGAATGTAGGGAACCCAAGCAGGGACCTTAACCTTGACAACAACTCCCCCGAATTTAGAGTGAACACAAAAAGCGAGCCCCTCTCCACCCTGCCTTCGGGTCGGTGCCCGCAGGGGACGAGTTGATAAAGTCCGAGGTCCACCACAGTGGGATCGGCTCCTTGGATCATCTGCCAGTACTCCGAAATTTTCTGTGTCTAGGGGGTTGGGCCTTAGGGCCCATTGGTTTTAGGCGTTGGGGACTTAAGTAGGTTTTTGGAGCGTCGGGTCTGGGGTTTTGACTTATGATGTGGTGCTGGATTAAGGATGAGCGTCATGTTTGGGAAAAGCACCTTGTACAGAGCAGTAGAGTCAGGTTTTAGGGTTAGGGCGCCCTGTGGAAGCCGCCACGTAACCTGCAATCATATACCAATTGTTGCTTTCCTTCTCATGCCTTAAGTCCTGAAGCCTGCAGCAGTTTTCACGTTTCTGCCTTAGCACCGAAAATCTCAAGGCCAACGTCCTCTGACTATTCCCCGTGAAGGAGCACTGGGCTTTGTTGTATCTGTGAGGGCTTGGAACCTAGATGGACCCAGAACCTAAGCCCACAAAATCCTCAACTGCAAGGTGCATGCATTGCGAAATTTAAAAGCCGGCTGGTAGCATAATGAATATTGTTAGGCAGTAGCTCTGCAGCTGTGAGGGTTTAATTTCCGATTGGGGGGATCATCCGGCGAAGGCTCTTCTTCTTGAGAGGGGGGGCTAACGTCTGGGAGCTAATGCAGTAGAAGCCCTCCCTCCGTCTTCAAAGCTCACGCATCTTCTGAACCCGAGAATTGCCTCTGGGAAATTCCAACTTGTTTGCGGGACCATATCTGAGAGTTTCTGAAAATTAGGTATCCCTTCCTGAGAGTCCACAGAGTAAGGGTTATACTGCATCAGGGTCGACATTGGGGTTTTCAAATTTATGGAAACTACCACCGGCGTTCAGCTGGACTTGATCAAAGCGATGGGAGACCCTAAACCTTAAACCCTGAAGCCCTCATGAGCTGCGCTTTCCCTGCCAAGGGTCGGTCTCCAATCCCAAGCATGGCATGATCTTCGACCTTGCTTTGTGGTTGTCTTACTGGTTCTTAGTAGGAAATACGGGAATATACTCCCTGTATAATTCCTATAATTATCTGATCCCTGGAATTCCTATGTCATCCGGATATTTTCCCAGGATACTATATCACCTTATGCTCTACTGAGGACCAGTAAGTTGTTAGTAGGTTTAGGGTGCAGGGTTCCTTGCTGGTTATTCTTCACGAATTAGTGGTAGAGGAATGTAAAAAGAAAATTGAAACTACCATTCCTAAACCCTAGGCCCTCTTCACTGGCCAGGGTGCGAAGGGGCGAAAACTCCGAACCTACAGGACCAGGACCACCACTCACACCAGAGAAACTTCTCGTGGGATCTCGTCAAAGCTGCCTAGACTATAGTCCCCCTTAAGTAGATAGAATATGGCCTTGGGTACATTATAATAAGATCCCCATATACCCATAGTCTATCTACGTAAGGGGGACTATATGCACATACCAACCCCGTAAGCACTCACTCACAGTGGACACCTGATTTGGAATCACTGTCGTGCGCGATATGCCACGTGTTAAGTCCTGGGCTTTGCCTAACATATGATAGTAAGAGCTACCACCAGAACAGTGATAACAACATTCCGTCTAGACTTAGCTCCAGACCTCAGAACCTGGACCCTGGACAATAAGCCTGTCGTATACTACTGCGGATGGAGTCAATCTTGTACAAGGTTATATACCCCACGCTAAGGGGTCAAAACGTTCCGAGGGTCCTAAGTTGTCTAAGATTTCCTTCGTCCACGGTAGTAACAACCTGTCTGGACAGCCGGTGCGCAGGTCATCAGTGAGGAAACTCTTGGTCAAGCTGGCGAATTTCTTCTCCTGACAAAGAGCAAGCTGGGGGGGAAAAACTAACTTTGGAGCCTAAATGACCACCAATATCCTTGTGAGGTCTATACCAGGATCATACAAGGAATCTAGGATCATAGTATTGGTACTTATTGAGGCCAGTACATGGGATGTTGGGGGTGAGAAGGACTGGAGCTTGCAAAAAAAACTGCCTGCATGGTGGTCTTAAGCCGATGATGATCCGAGCTGTAAGTACCCCGCTAGCGGTGACACGAGGCATGAATCTGATTCTCGTAATATCAATAAACTGGGTTCCTTTTAAGGAACTTAACTTGAGCTACTATTACAAGCTAACCCTGTTATTTACTATATATATATATCCATACTATGGCAACTTAAGTTGGGTCCCTTAACAGCAACCCAGCAATTATTTCGCAATGGCGCTGACGTTGCAGGTGCCACATGTACCAAGGCACCTTGCAGGCCCATGGCTCGGTAAGGAAGAAATCTGGATCCTTTTTGGGGGTCCCCATAGTAAGGATTATACGAATTTGGGGTCTATATTGGGGTCCCCCTATTTGGGCAAATACCATATCTTCTCATCCTCAAAACCCAACTCCCGCAAAATGATCATTCCTATATCATTCCGATTTGCTGCGCGTGGAGAATTTCTTGTGGGTGGAGGAGAAGCGCTTTGAAGTTCAGACTCTTCCATGCCCCATGCCGCCAATTGTCCCCTGCGACACTATGATCCCTTGCCCGAAAAAACTACCACGAAGGCCACCGAAGAGACCCCCATGCTAACATCAAAAGGGAGCAGGGATGGTGTAGGGGTCTAAATAGTTACCAGGAATTGCCAGTGTCATTTTGAGGTCTGTTTGAGGCAACTCGCCGATACCCTAATTATACAAGGAACCCAGAGTCACAATACTGGTAGTTATCCCTATCAAGTATACGCCCTGTTGCCCTCTCACTTTTCGTTTGATTCTGCATTATCGGCAGGTTTTTCAGCCCCTAAACCCCAAACCGTTCACCCTAGACCCTACACCCTACCCTACCCTACCCTACCCTACCCGACCCTCTATATTACCTTCTGCAGAACTGCCTTTGGACCGTAGAAGGTGTAAACGGAACCTGTGCCGCCAACGGCGCTGATTCCACCTTGCCAGCTGGAAGGGTACGGACTGTCTAAGGGGACTCCATATGGGGGGTTGTCAAACTGTTGGCTCTTTTTGGGTACCCTATGTATGCTAAAGACCAAGATTTTGACAAGCTACCATAAATGGGGCTCCCATGTTAGGGATCCTGGAGACACGGGTACCCTTCAGGATTTCTTATGTAAACCTTTCCGCTGCGGCTCTCTTTCATGAATCACTCCTGGGATCCACAAGGTTTAGGGTTTAGATTTTTTTCAGAAAGCGTACCTCGTATACTCACCTCAAAATATTATCCTTCGTGTGAAAAAATCAACCCAAAAATGCAACCGCCTGTTTTGGACACCCCCCAAAATACATGAAAGGCGTAGCATGGCCCATCTCTGGAGAATTTAAAGAACAAATAGATATCGCGTGGCCGCCTTAGGCAGGTTAAATGGGTGATGAGAGCCTGAGACATTCCCACGTTTTGGTTTCTAAGAACCAGGGGTCCCTCTTGGGAGTAGTTACCTAGAATGAGGATTACACCTGGTTGGGGCCCCCGATTTACGGAATCCCGAAAACATTGAACCCTTAACCGGGACCCAGGTTTGTAGACAGGTCATAGCTGGCTTTGCGTTGCTTAGCCGAATTGCTGATTGCAGGCACTTGCTTCCCCATTAATCTCCACTATAGGTAACTAAACCTCAAATACACGTACAACCCCATTGAGGGACATCGGCCCCTATGGTACTGTAGGTTGCACTTTCCAGAGGCCGACGCAGGAGCCACGGCAAGGACTATCAGTGAAGCTGAGGAAGAGAGAACAAAAAGGGCTGTCCCCCTACTGAGTCTGCCCTGCAACACTTCAAATATTGCAGTTCGCCGCTTTACTGCGGGCTTCTCATTTCAATTAGGTAAACCCTAAACCCTAAGCCCAAACCCTAAACCCTAAAACACTAAAAAAACTGTTTTGAGGGCAACCGTTCTGCCAGCCTACTTCATCGACTAACTCAATGGGGCATAATGATACAGGATTGCTCCGTCATGGTAAGCCGTGTATAGTTGCAATTGTCTGTTCCATTCCCCCATCCCCTGCCTACCCAGGCCATCCCAACCCTAAACCTAAAACCTATGACCCTGAACCATAAACCCTAAACCCTCGACCCTCAACCCCATCCCCGCCTTCCTTTGGCTTCTTGTGGATGATGCCAACCAAGGTATCAGCCACCTTTGACGCTGCCACTGCGGAACTTCTGCTTTTCGCGCTTGCGCACTGATATGCTAGTGATAGATAGGGTTTAGGATTTAGGTTTAGGGTTCAGGGTTGGGGTTTGAGATTCCAGGGCTGCATCCTGGTTCCAGTTTTAGGGCTTAGGGTTTAGTGCAGCTTCAACCTGAGGCTGAGGCAGGAAGAGAAAAGATGCAAAGCAAATCGGGGAATGCGTAAGGCTGTCCTTGCCTTGTCCTGCTTTGGTACAGGGCACATGAACACCTTACCCTGACTCCTCTGCGGGGTGTCCTAGAACATGGCTACAAGGAGTAATTTCCCAAAATTTAAGGTACCTTTTGGGGGGTCCCAATAACAAGGTTTATAGTGCCTTGGGGTCTATATTGGGGCACCCCGTATTTCGAGAAATTACCGAGTCTTTCCTTGCGCTTCGGATTTCTGAGTTCTGCATTTCTGCACTGCCGTCAGGAACCCATGCCTGCTTTTAATCTCAGAATACGAAGCGAAATTGTAAGACCCCATCAACATGGCAGCAACCAGCCTGTCAACACAGATCCTGCAACACAATGCCAGGTCTTCATCCAAGCCCTCCACGCTTTCAAACCAACTCTCGCTGCCGAGAGACCATATTGTAGCGGAGTTCGCCCTCTACAATGCGAGGGCAAAAGCCTCAGAGATGTAAGACCAGCAAAGTGGGCTTCGTTCAAGGTTCCGCTGTTGAGTCTAATTACTCTACCCAGTCCTTCAAAAAAATTGTTTGTTGCACCCGGGTTGGCCATTCAGGCTTGTATTTCGTGCGCCATTAAGGTTTCGGTGCTTGGGGTGTGAGACGCCAAGTCGGGACTCATGCTGTCAACAAAGGGCCTCACATAGAAAATGCATTTCAACGAAGAGCAGACATAAGACTTATCCCTTAGGGGTGAGTCCCCAATCCAAGCATCTCTGCAAAGTCTGTGTTTTGCGAATACTGTGTACAATAAGGAGATCAATGGCCCACCTCTCTGTAAAACCTATAGTCCCCCTTAAGTAGATAGAATTTGGGGTATATAGGGATCTTATTATCATATACCCAAAGCCATATTCTATCTACTTAAGGGGGACTATATCTCAATCAGGCCGTTTTCATGTTGCCATTAGATGACACTCTCCTGCAATTCCAGTTTGCTGTGCAGAGTCGAGGGGCGTTGGTCGACAAGCTGGCCTCCGGCCTCTTTCCCTCCCTCGAGGTACCTAGGCAGCTCGGGGGGCTCTTGGATTCTCAGCATATGCATGTATGTGTATATATATATATATACTCTCAGCAATTTGTTGGGCTTACTAGTCTGAAAGTCTAGGATTTTCCGCCCTGTCCCTGTCTGCACATACATCAATCATACATCTGCATCCAGAATTCAAAAACCCAACATGCCGTCTTGTGGAAGTATGTATTGAGGATACAGAGCCCCATCATGCTCGAATCAAACGTGACGCCCAGTCTCCGTGGAAAAGCAGGTGCCCAGAAAAAAACACTGCCAAACAAGCGACGCCGCTTGAACCCTTTTGCACCTGCAGCCCTGAACAGCTTCACATGCCTGCAAACATGTGCAACTAAATGCCTACGACGCGATTTACAGCCGTAATGCCGGGAGCAAGGCAGCTAAACCATGAGCCATCCCAACATGCCTTCTTGTCGCATGTGATAAAAAGCAGCCAGAGAACCATCAACACGCCGAAGCTCTGTACACCCAAAACCTTAGCCCTAAATCTGAAGCCCTGCGCCCTATAAATGGGAATCTCTTCTCTCTAATAATGAACTGCCCCACCACCCAATGATGACTTCCCTTGACAAATACTAGTGTGTAAGCCGAGGAAAATTTCTGATTAGGGATTCGGCGGTTATCATTAGCCCTAAACCCTGAATCCAAAAACAACACCAATTTCCATGTTCTCTTCCGTTCCCCCTATAATGTTGACCTCACAATAATAACCCACCTTACAATACCAATATTCAAGGCCTGGAGCATGATTTAAAAAACAACTACAATAACAAAAATTCTCCCATAATTTTTCCAGATTTAGGAGCAAGAAACGGAACTAAATAAAGCTAGAAGCTTCAACTGGTGCAGCGGGCCTTAAAGCTTGCAGAGGTTTAGGAGAATTCAGACTAAGACTAGTACTGATATTAATTGTAATACTATCAATAATACTGATACTAATACGAATGCTATTACTAATACGAGTACTGGTAACAGTACGAGCACTAGTACTGGTACTAGAGAGACCAGCATATATACCCCAAACCACCCAAACAAACAAGGACGTTTATTGCGGGGAAACCCTCCCAACCAATTGTTCAACAAGGAGTGTGGGTGGTGGACTATTTTATTATTGCGAGGTAAACATTATACCCCAGGGCTACAAAGGCCCCCAAACATACTGAAACAAATCGGAAGTGGCTTGCCGACTCCCTTCGAGGTCCACTCGCCCGACTTGCCCGTGCGGCCGTTCACCTCAAGCGCTTTACTCATTTCGCATGGAGTCTTACGTGTGCTTGAGGGGGAGTGGGGGAGTGAGTATAGGGATTATTATCTGGCGATCTATGGGAATCATATAAGGATTATTATGAGGATCCACTCCCCCACTCTCCCTTCAGCACCAGTAAGGAGTTCAACGTTCCGGTTTCGGGGCGAACATTCAAGGATTGGAGATTGATTGTCAGAAGCCCTGGGAGCATCAGGGGATTTTCCAGAAGTAGGGGTACCTTTTTGAGGGTCCCATAATAAGGGCTATAATATTTTGAGGTTTACCCTACCATTAATTATAGGCAAGTAATTAACGTCCTTGCAATAAAATTTCCCTACCAGAATATCTACATGCTGGGGTTGGGATGCTCCATTATATTGCCCCTATATAGTCCCTAAACCCTAAACCCAATATTACCCAAAGTTCCTCCCCTTACAATGGGATCCCATGGACCTGCCACGGAAACAAAGCGACAATGAAGCGCCACACATGGATTAGGGTTAATAGTTTTTTTTGTGCAGCGCGCCTTTTCTGGTTTATGAGGTTTAGGGATTAGGGTCTAGGGAATAGGGTTTAGGGTTTGGGGTTTTAGGGAAAATGGGAAAGAACATGGAAACTACTATGGTATATTATGGCGACAAAGCGGTATGGCATGTAGTGGGATTCTAGCTTACTGGTGGTTGGTAGGGAATGAGGGACTAGAATCCCTATATAGTCCATATATATATTATAGTCCCTTATTCCCTACTAGCCACCAATAAGACATTTGGAGTGAGGCTACCCTGTAAAGTTGTATTATACGCCTTGGGGGCTGCAAGCCTCGAACTAAACCAAGCACCCAGCTACCACAGAGAATCAGCCAAAGGATAGCGGCATGCGCTTTAGGGGTATGGGGTTTAGGGCTCACTTTTGTTGGGAGAGCTGGTCTGTAGAGTCTCGTGCCACGTGAGACCACATCAATGTGCAGCTCCAACCACAGACATGTAGGATAATACATCCCAATAATGGAAAATCAAGTGGAACGCAAAATGGAAAATGAATTGGATACTGGTGTATATATATATACATATATGTATATATATATGGGTGTATCCTCGAAGAACAATACCCAGAGCTTTAACCGAACTCTTGTCATTCGATATAGTGGCGGCCTTGTCGAACTGCAACCACGCACTTCTCCAAACAACGCTGGGGATCAACGAAACAGAACTTGCCTATTGAGAAATCCTGCACATTGCCTTACTACTTGGAGCGTCAAGGGGACGTAGTAAGCGGGTTAATAACTCCTATAACCCTACTTATCCGCATTATTGTAAACCCACTTACTAAGTCCCCTTGACCCTTCAAGTGGGCCCGGCAGAGAAAACCAAGCACTTGTCTTGCCATCACGAAGCCAGCATAGGACATGCTCCAAAACCGCACATGGTAGTTTCCATAAATAGGGGGAACCCTAATTTCGACCACGATATACACAATCCTTGTTATTCGCAACCCCTCCAAAGGGACCACTAATTTTGGGAAACACTCATATCCGTGCCAGGTGGTTGTTAACTTGCTCCTTACGTTCTACAATGCGTTCATGCAACAACACCATCTATCCTCCCTCCAGACACCCAACCAAAAGGGTCCACAAATCCTGATGCCAGCACAAAAGAATCATGAAGCTCCACGTATCAATGTGATGTTCATATAGTTCCCCGGAAAAACCTTGGTGTCAGTGCCAAAGGACGCAGAATTCGATGAACTGCGCGACCGTGTGCTCCTCGGAGTGGTTGTCGTTGGCCTCGTGCGGACACAAACAAGGCTAGGGTGAGTGGTGAGACTTGGGGTTCTGCTGGTACATCATTAGCGCTATACATGAGCGCAAAGAAGAACAGCGGGGACAGGCGTAATCATAGTGCTTGCTTTCGCTACGACAGCACGCCCATAAATCAGTGCCGCGCTGGCCGCGGCTACATTAACGACGATCATTATCAAAACGAGGTTCTTTATCGAATCTCCACAAAGCTCGTAGCTTGATGGGGGCGGCCCACCGCGCATGGTTGATGCGGTATTCATAATGGAATTGGCAAAAACTGGTCCCCAAACAGCTCTGCTGTGTCGTTAGTTGACCTGCCCTTTCCCCCTTTAATTCCGCCAAATGCCCCTGACCAATGAAAAATCGAAGTCAAGGTTATATGCCCGCAACTTGTGCAAGGACAGCTACAGCCATCCAGAATGCCTGCATGTTTTCCTAGCAATGCAAAGCATGCCCCACCATGCACATCAAAATGAAGAGGATTCCGCAACATCTCCCGAATACCTCAGCCCCCTGAAAGGGGACAGGCAAACTTCTGAAGCAATCTATCCAACTCAGCCTGCGCCCCTCAACACAAAAGCCACGGAACCCTATATGAGCCACATGATATCTTGCTCCAGGCGGCCTCCATGAGGTCCAACAATTCATCATCGCCGCACGAGCGCTCACCATAGGTCTTGCCTCAGCTGTCACTCTTCCCTTGAATGCTGCCTTTTGGGTTATCTGGTATATTCGCTACTGTTACCATGCCGTGAGCAGAGCCTTGGCCGTGAGTAGAAGCTTGGATTGCCCCAAATGAGGGTGGGAAGCCTCATAAGGCAGAGCCGCAGGGTAGAGCGAAAGCCTACGGGCCTGAAGATCAAGGCATTTACGGTTCAGGGTCACACTGTAAATGCGAAGCCCTGCAGCTGGACCCTGTAAAGCCTAAACCCTAGACCCTATAGGTCTTTTCGAGACCTTTTTGCGCTTGAGTCTGAACACTGATGGCGTGTCGAAGCTCTGCCACCTTTTGCATACACGCTGTTGCACGAAGGAGACAGTCATCGTGGGGTAAAAGACATGATGTCAAAGGTCTTACGCACTTGAGGGCTTGCATTACTTGCAATGCTTTAGTCATGTGAACCAAGGGCTCAAGCCTCAAAAGCAACGCATAACAGCGATCTGGACATGCCATCCTCACAGGAAACCAGGAGGCCCTATGAAATACCCAACTCCACCGGATCCCACTTGTCATGGGTTCCCGGGATCCTCTACTGGGTTCCCCCTTAGGGTAAACCTACCCACAATAAACCCAGCTACAATAACAACGTTCCAGTCCAGAAGCGCAATAACAAAGTCTCCTACACATTAACAAAATCCCTCCCCAAAAGCAGCCGGAAATTATGAGCGGAAGCAGAACTGCAAAAAGACTAGAGATTCGGACTGCTGCAGCAGGCCTGAAAGCTCGCAGTACTACAGCAAACTAGAAACTTGCAATGCTTGAGCAGGACTAGAAGCTAGCAGAACTGTAATGATCATACCCGAACAACTGAGGAGCTTTATTGCGGACAACGCTCCAAAAAACAGGTATCAACTGTGTTGCAAGGTTTACATTCGTTTGCTTTGCTAGTTTGAAGTATGCCTGGATGATAACAAGTGAGGGTCTGATTACTTGCCAACATCATTGGAGGTCTACTTGAGGCACCCTATCATAATTCTACAAGGAGTCTAGGGCCATAACATGTGAAATTACCCGTCGGCACCCCTACGTAAAATCAGCTTCCACATCATTTTCCATTTAATTCTCCATATAATACTGTTGCACTGGGTCTATTGCAGAGACCTTGTTTAATATGTCTTGGCAGCCACTTATTCCTTTTCAGGCCATTGTTTGAAAACCATGTTTAATGTGCTTTGTTTTGGGGCCCTAGAAGAATCCAGACCATCCCCTTGAAAGTATTCCCCAGAGCCCTCAGACCCGTGGGAGCGTTATTAGCGACGCCTCTTCTTAATTTTCTGGGGGCCCTATTGTTAGGGTGGGGGTCCCCTTAGTTTACACCCGGTGCAAGCTTATTGGCTTGGCAGTCACTTTGGCATCTGCCCCGGAACCCAAAACCAAAAACCCTAAGCCAAGTCCAGGCACAGTAGTCCCCTGATTTGAGCTTGATGATCCAAATGCCTTCGCCAGAGGACCCGCGGTTCCTCGACATCTCCATGCAAGCTCCGGACTAAATTATCTATCCGGCCCTTTGGATACGCCTTTAAAGCCCCGAGTATTGCAACCCCTATCATGGTATTGCTTTAGTCCAGGGCTCATGTGTGCACTGGCCTTTGGCTGCTCATTTCACATGACGCTTGTCTCCTTCTGATTTTTGAGGGCCCTGTTGAACCAGCATGTCAACCCCCGTGCTAGAGATCCTAATCCCTCTGATAAACCGACAATTGCAAAAGCTTAGTACTCAATTTCAACACCAGTAGGGCTTGTGCAGGCTGGGGCCCCAACCCTAAACCTAGCCCTAGAAGCTAATGCCTACGCCATACTTTGATGGCCTGGGAATTAGCTAGAGTTACAAGCAGCAAAGCTTGTGGAGTATATTAATATGTTCGTAGCATATGGTAGTATATAGGGGGTAATTATGTGATAGGGGCTCAGCCTCTCCTAACAGATGTGATGCGGGATTCTTCTTCTTGCCAGGTCGCATGGATAGTTTCGCAAACCTTCTTGTGGGCTCGCCAAAGAGCATGCCATACGACGGGGGGCACCCAAAGAGACAAGAAATTGTGTTTTTGCAGTTCGCACTTCAGGGTTTCCGGTTCAGCGGTTGGTGCAGAGCCCTGGCAGAAGGTAGGGGACTCTTGCAGGCTCAGGGTAGGGTAGGCATTCCGGATGCTTGGACGGTGAGTCTTGCAGCCTGAGACTCAGGGCTGGAGCAAAGTCTTATGATCACCATCATTATGAATCAATTCTGTTATTGCCACATTTGCTATTACCCTTTCTCTTGCTAGTATACAGTAAAATTGGTAACACTATTCTGCACGTTCGCAAGGCTCGCCCCTAATTATGCAAAGTGCTGCAGGCATTGCCGGATCCTCATGGAACTCTATATGGGCCAAGCATCAACTGAAGAATGCTTCTTGGTAGCTTCACCAGGTTTAGGGTTGAGGGACAAAAATCCGTAAGAGAAAACAGGACATGCTACTCATCTGGAGTTTGGCGCGATCATTTGGGATGAATGCAAATGGCCAAGATCAGCCAAGCTGCTGCTTGATGACACGTGGCTGGAAAGCCATGGTCTTCTTGAAACCTGCCGCCACCGCATACTATTATTGCTATTGTTATTACTATTACTACTACCGCTGCTACTACTAAAATCATTAACTCTATTATGACTATGCTTACTAATACTATGTCCAGTACTAGTATTAATATTACTATTACTGCTGTTAATATGATTACTATTATTATTCCTTTTGTTAATACTATTAGTCTTAGTCTTGAAACCTGCGTCGACGATGCTGTCTAGTAGGTTTTAACATTATAGTGCATGGCACCTTACATCTAAGAATCTAAGAGGGGAGTATGCATATGTGCTGCTCTCAAAATTGTGGGTCCCCCTGCAGGTACCAAGTACAGTACGGCACCTAACATTTGCGGCGGAAAGAGTGGAACCCCGATATGGTAGCTTCTCCAGAATGGGAGGCCCTTAGGGACCCCAGGCATATAGGTATGCATGCACTGAATTAAGGTAATCTCCTTGTTTCTCAGGCGGACTATTGTGAGTGGACCTCAAGTTCTACTCACTTTGGGGAGAATTTGATGGTGGCCTTTAGCAATGGCAGATATGGCCTATGTCATTCCAATTCACCGCAATTAATGTTGACAAGATACTGGCAGTTATATGTAGTTATTTCGGCTTCCCTACATTTTCAAGCCCATGGATCCCCATATAATCCCAGTGTCAATTTCATATCCCATTTTCTTCTCCATCTGATTTTCCGTTATTCCCTATAGAAAACTACGCCCTAAACCCTGTACCTGGACTCTTTGCATCTCCCTCTCTGATTTCCAAACCGACGTGCTACAGCACCGTGGTCAGAGGCCTTCAGCAAACACCGCCGCGTCGTAGTAGGCAAGCGTATCCTCTGGACATCTTGCACTGCGACGTAGGGCCGAGCTTTCCAGGAAGGGCAGGGATGAGCTTTCAAGTAGGTTTTGCACATGGTGTGGCCCCTTTTGGTTATACATTATATGGCGGCACCTAATTTTCAGGGGTACCAATATGGGACCCTAATTTTGGAAACTACCTACATGGTGGATGTCTGAGGGTGCTAAATGGCTCAAGCTCTTCGCCTTCATGACCCCCCTTCGGATCATGGGCCGTTACTGTCACCCTTAGGGTTCATGGGATTCATGGGGGTTTCCTAAAACAGGGGGCCCATAATATGGACTCCAAGAAGCCCTAAGCCTTCTTATAGGAACCTCCCCACAAAGGACACTGATTCTTTGGAAACTCCCATATGTGTTTTAACCAGGCTCCTGCGTGAGGACACAGCTACTGTACAATTCAGGATGATACAGTACACGCGTCCTCCTACCGGACGCATGTGCACCGATTCAAAGTGTTTCAAAGTGCTATCTTAGAGCCCTGCTGCCGGTTGCATGTTTGGGGCATTCAGGAATGGAGGAACCTTGGATGGTACGTGGGCTTCAGCCTTCCAACTGAATAGCTCAACGCAGAAGCATGAGTGCTTGAAAACTGTAATTCGTACACTGCAAGCCTTACACCCTTCCATAGGCTTAAAGAAAGATCCAATGAAACCCTAACCCAAAAATCCTAGTTTCCATTTCATGTTCCATGTTCTTTCCCATTTGATTCTCTACTCTTGGGATATAACATCACTAGTTTTGGGAAGCCCCTAATGCGCGGTTCTGGGAATTCCTGAATTCTGTCGTAAGTTATATAGGGGTTATATAAAAAAGGGTAATGGAAAATAACATGGAAATTAACCATATTATCGGGTTATGTGGGGTAATATAGGGGTTATATTGGGGTTATATAGGGGTTACTAACAAAACTGCCTCCTTAATCATTAGGAGACTTCTTGGCGCAATACACGTGCAAGAATCTGCTGAAAAGCGCCGTGTGTAGTTTATTCACAATAAAATGTCATGTGACAATCTGACAAGCTGGCAAGACGCTGCATAGGGCGTCCCTCCAAAAGGGACATTGAAACGCGTTTTCAAGATTGACCCACAAAAGCCCGACACGTCCAACCCACAGGAACCAAACAGCGATGTTGGTACTGTTTAGGGACCTTAGGAACCCAAGTAGGTATTGTTTCTAGGGTGTAAGGCCACAAGTAAGTATCGACTATAGACACAAATTCCCAAGGCAACACAAATTCTCCTCAAGCCCGATGTTCAGGGTGGCGATCTTGCAGAGCGCATCCTTCCAGTTGGCCCCAAGAGCCGTGAGGTTTTTTAGATTCCCAGAATGAACAAAAATTATCAACATATGTAAGGATCGATGGGCTTAAGGAGTTAAGGGGATTTAAGGTTTAGCGTTCATTCGTCAGCGCCTCCCCCAACCAGGACAGAACCCTTTAAGAAGAACCCGTAGAAGGGAATGTAGAAGAGAACCCACCGGTTTTTTAGAGGTTCTCCTAATTATAGGGTGACCATGAGAATCTACTAACCTCAACCCTAAGCCCTAAACCCTAAACCCAAGCTTCAATCTACCTGAAAGATGGCCTGATTGGGAAACAGGATCTCTCAGCATACCGTTACCCAAACAGAAGGACACCCCACAGCCGTACTAGGCTGAGTGTTTCAGATCTCCATGAGGGAGCCCCCAAGTTCATCAAGCATTGGGACCTGATATCTCTAAACCCTAAACTCCTAACCTTAAACCCTAAGCCCAATGGCTTTAGCAAAGCATTGGCCTATGGCAGGCCGACGCCAAACTACTCTCAATACCGAAGCGGTTTAGGGTTTGGGGGGGTTTAAGGTTTCAGGGTTTCAAGATGTTTCAAGGCTTAAGGCTTAGGAACAGGTAGAAAGCGTGAAGTGGCAGGCCCATGCTCCTCATCACATAACTAGGCATTTCTACTATGCGGAGCCATCACAACATCAACTGATTAGGTTTAGGAAGCTGCCAACTGTTCCTCATGTTTAGCACCGCTCCTTGGCACCCATGAACTCCATGACGTCAGGTGCCGGCCACACCTGGCAGAATGGCGAAGACTTTCAAATTATGAGCAAGTGATACCGCAGGGGGTCAAAGCGAAAGCAAGATTCCGTAGTGGACTCGGGCAATATCTGAGCAAAAATTCCCAGCAACACCTGCAACCCTCTAATCCCCAAAGTCATTCAAGGTTAGGTAGGAATATGACGAAACACTTGTGTTATCCGGACAATCAATATACACTATAACAACATAAATTCAAACACGCTCGCAAGGGCACAGGACAGCTTGGATTGAGCGCCATCCGAACAGGAAACGTTTTGTAGAAAGAATGGTCCACAATACCTGAAAACTTCAAGGACTTGGTGCGAAGAAATATGCCTGAACTGCTCCCTGCGAATCATGTAGAAGGCCAAAACCCTCATAATCCCCATGCGATATGCGTGCCTCTGTATCAACGCAACCAGAACAAGGCGCGCCTGGATTCCCTTCTTGCGGATGGCACGCATGCCATTGTCGAACTTACCCTGGTCACCACCGTCGGCCTTGATCTGTCCTGGCCACTTCCGGCTCCGTTGACTTACTCAGTAAAGTTATTATCAAAGCCTTTCCCACATGCAGTATCGGCCTGTAGCTGGCACATAATATGGTTCATAGAAAAAGTCGGCCGCCGCAATTTTCCGGGTACTTGGGGCCACACTGTCTTTGTGGGGTTTCATGACTACATCACCGGGAAAAAAATCGCAATGCTCAATTTTAAGTGTTCCTGGACTGAGGACTTGAGGCTTTGTGCTGATGCAGTCAAAGGGGGAAGAGAAGATGTCCCGGTGCGACGAATTTTCCGCCAACCACAGCAGCGAGACCCAATATAGACCCCAAAATACCACAATTTTTATTTTAGAGGCTCCAAAAAGGGAAACCAACTTTTGGGAAACCCATATCTGGCATCAACTGTAGGGCATCTCAATCTAGGTAGAGCCCTTGCATGCAACTTGGACCTCACATGGGGCTGTTCCACAAATGATTGTAGTAGACGTGGGTTTCCAAAATTAGGGGTCTCTTTTGGGGGTGCCCATAGTCAGATTGTATATGGCGGTACATTTTTGGGTCCCCGATGTATTGGAAGGTCTAGATATGGGTCTCTATACTGCGGGCTCTATTTATGGAAGCCCTCACATCTAGGATGATACAAGAGCACTCAGAGTCGGAGAAACCACGAAATCACAGTAAGACCGTTAAATCCCAAAGCGGCTGGGCTTTCTAGCGTGTTCCATGTGAAGTTGTGAAATCTACCCTGGTATGCTGGCAGCATGTGTCTACAACTCTACAAGGCCTTTTGGATCAACACCTCAACAATCGTACCAAACAGCAGCATGCTGCTCACTATCTGAGAAAAACAGGTATTGGCTTTCAGAATCGCGACTGCGACACGTCTCCAGGAACCAGTGCTAACCCTTCAAGCCTATAAACCCACATTGAATTTCTGGGTGCCCCAGTCCATGGGTCCCCTACAATTCCTTTTCTCCGCAGTATGGGAGTGTTTTACAGTCAGGCCGCGTTTCAACACCTACCTAGTGATCCGCTTGCCAGTCCAGGATTACATCGAACCACGATGGCATCAAAGTTCTTCACCACATCGAAGAACTTGTCATGCTCCTGCACGAAGTATGTCAGGAACTCTGGAATGTACAGTCAATTTTTCGCAGATAACTCATAGGGTTCCTATTAGGCAAAATACGGCAGTAGGTCCAGGTACTATACTGAACTACCAAAAGGACCACCCCTGTCCGACTAAATTTCGGCAAAATCACTTCCTATACAACCTCGGCATCGGCCCTCAAGCACGACCCTATGTAGCCCGAAAACCGCAAAAGACATTGCAGTTTCCGCTTTCTTCTCCATTGGAGAATCTAATCAGTCTGGACCATAAGCAACTCCAGGGATCTGTGCAATCCAGACCACTCCTAGGTATAACCCAAAGGCCAAAGATAGGAAGCTCTGCAAGAAGTGATACCCCCTAGTTATCGATAACTCGTAGCCGGGGATTGTGAAGCCTGATGCACGTAGTTGATCAGCTGGCAGCTCATACCAGCCTCGCACACGCACAAGCATGTTTTTGTGGGTGTGGGGGAGGGCGCGGCCAGCACAAATTCGAGGGCTGTTATACAGTGCTTGAGTAGACAGTTAACCTTGGGTAATTCCCCCAGCCTGTAGCAATCTATATTAGGGGTCATATTATAAGGCTATACATAACTATATTACGAATATGATCCAATTGTTACGGAGTGGGGGCAGCACCGAAAGCTAACTGAGTGTTATTAGCTCAAGTGGCATCCCTATGCGGAAAGCATGATACCTGGCATCGTGACAGTCCCTTTGGGGCCACGTGAAACATGGATCCAGCAAATCCTGAAGCTTCAGATCGCAGTTTCCTAAATAGGGGATCCCGAAGATGTAACCCCCAAATAACACAGCACGATCCTCATCATGGGGACTCCAAAAAAACCTGAACCTGTGGAAATTCCCAGATAACATTGAAGCCTGGATAATGCCATTGGCAAAGGCCATGCTGTCGTAGCGGTGGCCATTGGAGCTCTTGTCGGTTCCGCCGCCCCTGAGATCTTCTTGAAGGCTGCATGCGCTAGTCATTTTCACATGACAATAAAATGGAAAATCAGATGGACAATCAGATGGAAACTGAATCTATATGGTGGTTAATAGGGATGAGGGTTCATATGGTCGGTTATCAAAATTCTAGTCCCTTGCGGGGTTACCCCAGGTACCAGGGCGCCACATTAGAATGGGGACCCAAAGGGAGGCTCATAATTGTCACAACATCTCTACTGGATTTGAAGCGTGGGTGGCGAGGCATCCAAAACTCTTGCTGACCAGAACTGTTTTCCGGGCTTCTGCTCCCTATAGGCCCCAGAGTAGATGTTGTAAGTGGTCTACTTACCTTCCAGAAGACAGCATACTTCCTCGTCAGGCCATTGTTGCCGAAAACCAACAGCCATACCCTCTAATTACGGGAAACCATGATGAGCAGTGTTCTTGCTGTGCCTTGTGGCTCATTGCAGCAGAACCTGATTCTTAGCAGACTGGCAGAGTAGGATTTCATGCAATTTCGGGAAACATCTGGCGCCGAAATGCTCCTGGCTGCGCACGTAGATGCCGGTCAGGGCAGTCTTGAACCTCCAGCTAGCTCTTGTTGCTGAATGATGAACAAGCGGACACTATGGCCTAGAACTGCAAATAAGTGACCTTTTACATAGCAGGCGTCTACCCAGCAAACGATCTCACGGAAGACCTGTGGTGCTCTTGTAAGCGTTTTGAAAAAAGTTTACGTAACCATACAGCTGAAAAGCAGGTATGAGGGTTTTGGGGGAGGCCTTGGGCCTTTGACAGGGTCACATTTTTTTCCATTATCCCAATAATACCCCTATAAAATCCCAATATACTACAGTGGTTTACATTTTGTTTTCCATTATCCCAATATTACCCCTATATAACCCCTATAATCCCTGTAGCTTCTGTAGTTTGTGGAAGAGCTCAGCCTGGAGCTCCGCAGCCGCGAAGATGGCATTTGGGCTATAGTCTAAACTCCTTAAAGCAGGGTATGTACGGGAGTAATCTCTTCCTCATATTAATAAACCCCCCCTAATAATA
>CAJNIZ010044332.1:24399-50762 GCA_905231905.1 Symbiodinium pilosum
CCCCCCCCGTGGTCCTGTGGTCTGGGTTTGGTGTTTTAATTAAGAGGTTTAGCTTAGGTTTATAGAAGCTTATAGTGTTTATGCAAGGGTTCTATGCAGTCCAAAGAAGGTTTGCAGACGGTTCATTAATTCAACAAGCGTTTAGAGGTCTCAAGAGGTCTTCTGAAGGGTCTCTAGAGGCTTTCTAAAGGCTTGATAGAGTATTATACATGGGTTTTATACATATCTTACAGAGATAGATTGTTTCTAGAGGGTTTATAAACGTTTTGTATGAATCTTAATAGGTAACCCCCCCTTGTGGTCCTGTGGTCTGGGTCCTGTGATGAGGGTTTTTATAGTGTTTGCAAGAAGGTTTAGAGAGGTCTTACGGAGAGTTCATGGCTCTGGGAGGATAGAGATATGGCTTATTCCCAGATAGGGACCATACCATGGGGGGCGGGGGGTTGAGAACACGGAACGCGGACGCATATATAGGGGCGTACCGGGAATGGAAAGAAAATGGCATGGAAGGGATGATATGATTTAGCGTGCAGGCGCTTTCCCATGAAACCCCCTCGTTCCCTAATATGACACACTTCCTACATATACCACAGTGGGAAAGTTTATGTACTATGTGCGCGGGGGGCTTGATGGCTTGACATAGGGGGTGGGAATAATTCCTATATGGCTTATCTGTCGGTAGAGAGATAGATAGATCTATCTCTCTCCCTCTCTCTCTAGTTTGCATTTCATTTTCCGCGCTTTTTCCATTTTGCTCTCCTAAACCAACAAAATCAATGTTGTTGAAATTCCGGATGCTACCAACGACCCTGCCTGACCAGTTTGTCTCAAGTCACACGGTGGGGATGGGGCAAAGTGCTTTCAAAAAATCACCGTCAATAATCCTAGAAACTCTCAGGACCCCCACTACCTGGTACCCCGCTACCCATCTAGACCCGAAAAAAGAAGGAATATGGTCTACATAGTATCGGGGTACCAGGTAGTGGGGGTCCAAAGAGTTCCTAGGATAAACCCCAATCCTTAAACCCTAAACCCTGAACCCCAATCCATGGGTCCTTCACGACCTTTGTCAGAGACGACACGTCCACGGGGCCGTCTGAGAAGAATTGGCCAGCTTCGGCCGGCTTCATCCTAAGGAGTTACCCAAAGGGTCCATGTAGGTCCATATTGGGTTTGGGGTTTAGGGTTTAGGGTCAAGGGTTAATGGTTTAGTATATATATATATAAATTGTTTTTCCTGCCCTCTTTTTGAAAGATAGGGTTTGCGGCTGGGCTTTGGGTAGGTATGTAGTATATACTTGGGGCCCAAAGGGGTTCCGAGAACTACTTGAGGGTTAGGGTCTACCGAAGGGCTTCCATGTAGACCCTTTTTGGATTTGTTATGGTTTGGTTAAGGATTTAGGGTTTAGGGTTACTGTATAAAGAACCCCCAAAAACAACAGTACATGGGAGGTTCTGCTGGGTAGGGTCGAGCGCGCAGTCTTTAGGTAGGTTTAAGCGTTAAGGTTTAAGGTGCTTAGGGTTTAGGGTGTAGGGTTTAGGGTCCTACTGGTGGCTAGTAATGGAGGAATGGATCACTTCTGTGGCGCCTTCATACTCCACAACACTACAGAAGTTTCCGAATTCTTTTCCATTCGTTATCTACTAGCAACCTTTTAAGTGATACTTTCCCAGAATAAGGCCCCAATATAGACCCCAAAATACTATAGTCCTCATTATGAGGACCCCCAAAGGTACCCCTAATTTTAGGAAACCCACAAGTTCTGCAAGCAGGAGAGCCTGTATAAGGAGCATCTCGCGTGGATCACAGGATGAACAGTTCCCGCTATCTATATATACATACATATAATGCGTCAAACAAACCTCGACATAATAAACTTAGGTATCCACCGTATTCTTGGTACAAGTCTTTAGATGTGACAGGGCTATTCTTTTGATCATAATTTGGCGTGTCAACTCAAGTGATGCTAGATATTTGTGCTGGAGGGAGGCGGGCATGTTTTTCAGGAAATTTGATTCTCGAACCCACTCAGTGGCAATCCTGTACCAGGCCATGCCTACTGCAAAGTATTTGAAGCAGGCTTGCGTCTTCAACCCCTCCAGGCTCTGAGCTCTAAACCCTTAGCCCGGAACCTTAAACCCTCAGTCAGCCCTGGACCTTAAAATCCTAAACCCTAAACCCTAGACCGAAGACTAAACCAGGAGTCCCATAGACCCACGATCCCGCCCCCTCAACCAAACCCTATAGTCCCCCCTTAAGTAGACGAAAATTTTGCCCAATATTCTATTGGGGTTATATAGGGATAATGGAAAAATAGAAACTACTATATTATGATAGGGTACCTCTCTTATTAAGTGGATAGAAAATGGGTTATATGGGGATCTTATTATAATGTACCCAAAGCCATATTCTATCTACTTAAGGGGGACTATAGACCCTAGGCCCTTGGCCTCTTCTTTGCCTCGGTCACGAAGATGTCCGTGGCCTTCTTGCCAAGGAGGTCGCTAATGCGACGCACCTCTTCAACTTGCGCAAACGAAAAGCGAGGTAAAGACAAAGAGAGAAAAAGAACACTGAGAGGGAAGGTTGGAGGGGAAGGAATAGGGGAATCTCCCGATAAAAGCCTACTCCGAGTGCGATCTCATCCCCGATCTTACCAGATGTTTGATGTATCTTGGCACAAACTTTTTAGCTCCCTGTGAAAGCATTAAGGAGGATTGCGAGAATTAGAGGTACTATTTTCGGCATCCCCATAACCCTATAAAAGTGGTTATAGTATACAGGTCTGTCTAGTGCGTCTCCCTGTTCATGGAAACCCCATATTACTGTGACCTACAGAATCCACTTTCCATCTTTCTCGCCTCCTTCAGATCCTTGCCGGGGATGTCTGTGTAGCAGGCATTCGGGGTGTCGTCCTTGCCTGGGCATACTTACGGCAGCTTGCTTGCCATGTTTGATTGCTCCTCTTGAACCGCAATCAAAGATCTTGTCCCAGCTGAGATTCTGAGATTCTCAAAGACAAGCCCGAATTGATAGTTTGCTACATTGATCATAGGATGTTCCACAATGTTTGCGTGCATGGTGCCTGCTCCAGCTCCTCCTTCATACTAGAATTTTGCTTGCAGTTGTGGGTTTCAGGCCGGTAGGGGGGCAAGAAGGCCGCACACAAGACCATCCCTCTGCACATGTTCCTTTTGAAGCTAGGTCAGGGCCAAAGTGAGGAACAAAATTGGCCCAGGCCAAACACCATATGAGCTCTTGTCTAAAATCCTGATATCCCCCTCAGGAACCCCTATAACAGTCCCCTATATGATTCCCTTTAAGGAGTTTAAACTATAGAAGTCGCTCAAATAATCCCGTGCACGTACGTAAACCCTAAACCCTAAACCCTAAATAGTAGTTTCCATTTTCTTTTCCACTAGTACTACCCAAGCGTATATCGGCTGCTACCAATAAGGGACGAGGAGCAGTAGGCCGGCAAGCACTTGGAGATACCGACGCACGAGCAGTTGAACTCACCCACGATCCACTTCTCATCCTTCAGGCCCAGGGATTTATGCTTTGGTTTAGGGTTTAGGGGTTTAGGGTTTGGGTACCTGTAAGAGGATTGGTATGGAAATTTACAGAACCCCTATCCGCAGTTTAGATCAAAAGCTCGATGCGAAAATCCGACGGCTTTAGTCTGATGAAGTGTAAGGGGCCCTGCAAACAATTGCCCACTCTGGCGTCTTCAACCCGCAACTGACCTGAATCCAAACATTCCTTCCTGCTCAAATATCCGCCCAAATCCCACCAAGTCATAATCCGGGCTCCCTTATCATGATGTCGTCACGCCTCGTAAGCATGAAGTGCTGATGGCATCAAATTGCAGAAGGCGGTCGTTAATTCTGTCAATACTGCCTCCTGTAGCACCCTGGAGCCTGAAAATTACAAACGTTCTACTCGTATCTACTCGTGATGATGATGCAATTGTATAGTCTATGCCCCGAGACCTTGTGGCCGCAATCTCCCCCCACTTTTTACGTTGTACCTAGTTGATGCACGGCCCTCGGACCCTCCTTGGCATCAGTGCCCTCTGGAGAGGAGTTGATGAAGTCAGAAGTCCACCACAAAGGGATTGGCTCCTGAACAACGCAGCTTCTAAAGATGATATGCCGAGGATCGTGCTTTTAGGTTTTGCTTCACCCTTCAGACATAAAAGTGGCCTATAGAAACCCTAAACCCTTAACCGCTAGACCTTCTATATGCCCTTATTTAAAGTAAGAGACAGGCAGCAGCTCCAGGACAGAGGATCTTTCTCTTGTGGGTGGGGGAGAGGGCCTTGAAGTTGGAGGATGAGTAGGACATACCTAACTTTGCACTAAAATCCTGTCCGAACTCCTGTGGCGTAGATGAGGCGGACCACCCACCCTGTGGTAGTTGCTATAAGGGATAATAGGGATTATATTAGGGTCCTATTCTATTCGTATTATACCACTTTTACAGTAGAATAGGATCCTTGGAGACTGACGATCAGCTGGAGCGAACGGGCGAGGGGTGCCGAAGGCGCAGGGGCAGGACTGGGTCAACATGATGGTTTGCTGGGATTAGGGCTAGGGGGTTGAGCTTAGACTAGGGTTTGGGGTTTGTCAGCTTTTAAGTCTACCATAGCATGAAAGCTAAAGCTTGAAGTTAGAACCTGAACCCACATCGGATGCTCCAAGCTATAAAACCTCAAAGCCATGCCCACCAGCCATCGATCCCAGTCCCAACCCCCTAGCCTCTGAAATCTTGATCGTACCGAATAATAAGAAGTAACCATAATCCTAGAAGTTTCGTTGAGAAGCTGGTCCTCTCCCAAGCCAAGAGCAGGCATGATCTTCCTCAGGCAATGCCAGCTTCAAACACAGCCATTAGGACAACGGAGGTTATAGGCTTGGGCACGTAGGGTTCAGCACCACCAATTTGACCCCAAGAGTATGTAAAATCACCCTAATATCCTTAATATGCTCAAACAAAGCCAACGCTAAACCCTGCTGCCCTATACCTTGGGGCTTCAGACAAGGGTTTAGGACCTCGGCCTTGGGATTTGTGAGTTTTGCTTTTGCCGAGTTTGGTAGAGCTGTCCCAGAAACGAGGGGGTGTGTATATGGGGTGCCAATAATGAGGACTACCATACATTGGGGTCTATATTCGGGTCCCCAAGCCCTAAACCCTAAACCCGAAACCCTACCCCCATGTTGGGAAATGACCATCGAATATAGAATGCACATGTGTAAGGAATGCATGGCGGTCTTCCAATGTGAAGGTGCGATCTGCTTCACAACAACTACCTGGGTTTGGAAATAGGCCAGGGCTCCTAGAACCTCTAATTCCTTCTTGTGTTGTATATTAGAACCCCTTACCAAAAAATGACGAAGCCAAAAGGAACTTCGCAGGAGCCCTGGTGTAATTTCACCACGCCCTCCCCAGAATATCTTGAAAACAGCTGGAACCTCTTGTTTGTCTTAATGCCTCTTTTTGACAAAGCTTCTTTGAAGGATCTGACCTTTGGGAATTGCGGCCAAGAAAGTTTTCAGACGTGCAAAGTGACTTGAATTTCGAGGGCTTGACGATTGCTAGAAAGCGGATTTAGGTACCGGCCCCCCGAAATTGGGACCCTATAGCTATCATATGAGAGTTTTGGGGGTTGGGGTCAATGAAATTATCTTGCAAACAGATGGCTTGAACAGTTTCAGGCTGTTGGCATCTGAGTCCAACTCCTGCCGAGGTAGCTGAAAACCTGAAACTTTCTGGATTGGAATATATTGGAATCTCCTATGGAGATAGCCTCAATCATACAGTATTGAAATGCATTCCCAATGTCGTGATGTGGGAGTTTCTGAAAATGTGCCAGACGGGGAATATGTAATAGGATTCCATCGGTTTCTGTTCGGGATCATGTGGTACAAGTAGGTTGTCGAGATTATAGTCCATTTCGGGTTCCAAACCCTTCATAATAAAAAACAGTTCGAGAACCCAAAAGTTTCCTTAACCCCAAACCCTAAGCCCTAAACCCTAGACCCCAAACCCTAAACCCAAACCCTAATCCGAGGATCGGAAGATCTTCCTTCAGGAAGTTGTTCGTAAGGCTCCTGTCTGTCTTTGCTCACACTTTTGGGGTTTGCCAGCCAATTCGGGGTCCCTTGCTGGGACTCCCTAGAATTCCCAAAGGGTCCATGTAGGTCTATAAGTAGTATATATTTAGGGCCCAGAAAAGTTTCCGTATAGCGCTACATGGCCCGGATTAAGGTTATGGTAACGGTGCATTTTGGGCTACACGTGGAGCACACCTGTTTTCGGAGACCATATTTTTTGGAGGCGCTTTGGACTTAACGTTTTAGAGCTTCAGGCTTTTCGTTGTTGTGGGGTTTCATGGGCGTGAGAGATTCAGGGTGTTTTGATTAGGGTCTTATTGCTTGGGGTTTAAGGATTTTGGGTAGTCTGAGGCCACATGATAATGGAAACTTGGTGTTGCGGATGCGCAGGGCTGCAATTGGTGAGTGTGCGAGCACTGTTGGGAGTTGAAGAAATCTTTCTTCCTACTTTGCATCAAGCAAGTTGGCTTTTAACCTAGGTTCGCCTTATGAATCGAAACAAGATTCTCTTTTGGCGGCACATCATCTGGTAAATGCGGTCGCAGTGAGTGCTCTTGAGCAAAAAGTTGGAGGGCAAGGGTCCTACATGGGCGTTGCTGGAAAAGAACTGCTTAGGGGAAAAGTGTCATGGATTACAAGCAGATAACACGGCCCCCTTCAGGGGTACTAGGGGGCTTATTTGGCAAAAAATGACACAGCCGGACTCTGCTTTTCAGCTTTCCTGAACCCTAAACCGTCTGCTTTGGCTCTGAAAGCCAGAAACAAAGTTCTGGATTCCCCTACCACCCCCCTTACTGCCTCCATGCGTTCCCACCTTAATTACTAGCCCTATATTACTGTCCTTAAGCAACCTTGATTAAGGCGAACCTAGAGATTGGTGCAGGCAGATAGTAGGGAATCCATAAACGAGGTGTCAAAACCCCTGCAGATTCCTAAGTTCTTCAGGATGAGCTGCCTTGCAACCTCATCCCAACTTCCATTCCTAACCTAAGGGCCCCCTAGCATTTGCTCATGGGCCGGGACCCTTTGAAAGCACTTGCGCCCGCATAAGGAACCAAAACTTTGCCAAGCGGCGCAAACTGCTTCTCCTTGGGACCGTAATACGTGTAGACCTCATCAACGTGATCGTGGACCCATATGTGAAATCGAATTCGAGGGAGTAACCGAAGGGTCATGGCATCTGTGGAGACAGAATACAAATAAGTTGAGGCCCTAAACACGAAACCTTAAATCCAGCTTTTCTAGTTATGGACCTCCATAAGGTGCATCTCCAATATTACTCAGGTAATTCATGGACATAGAGTTCCTTAACAAGCCTAATATTTACAGTAGCTCATATGACTTTCTGGTAACCTGGTAGCTGTAGCCCTATTCATCGCCGCACGTGCCACGCACTGCGCCTGCAATGCAACTGCGTGTGATCCCACACCGCTTCTCAAGTGGCTTTAGCCTATTCATCGACCTTTGCTTGTCCACTACAAGTAGATTGTGACTAACAACTGCTCTGTTGCATCCGGCCACCACTCGGCTATACTACTCAATTGAGATGTATGGCTGAGTGTCCTAAAGCCCACAGAAGATGAGCATACTACGCATGTTTACACAATAAGAACAGAATTTCAACTCAATCATAAGTATAGTCTACTATGATCATCTCACTCACACCTTATGGTTATGAATGATAGCAATATTTTGAATACCACCCTGAACCTCAACGTCTGGTTTGCCGCGACGGGACGGATCCAGTGCCACCAACTGCACTAATACCGCCTGCAAGATCAAAGGCCAACTGACTTGGGGCACCCCCAAAATGATTATGTAGTTGGTTCTTGCAATGTGAAAAATTTTGGGGGCAAGGGATCAGGCAGCAGCTCAGGATACAGCGCAGGGCAAAAGAGGCAAGATCCGGCCATGACAACAAAGACTGTGGGACTTCATCGATTGCTGTGGTGCTGCAACTGTTCGAGCTCGACGACGCCTTGCCTTCCTTCGGCTTCTTGTGAATGATGCCGACAAGAGAGTCGCCGACCTCAGCTCAACTTCCGCATACCCAGAGCCTAAACCTAATCATGGCTAAAAGGATGCTGAAAGTAGGCGAGAGGATAGAAGTACTCATCTAGGGGCTGTTTGCTACTATCTCACTCCTTGCGCATGTAGACGCCCGACCTTTCCGAACTGTCACAGCATCCATTCATCTCCCTTGCGAACACACTGCTCGCGGCGGATATTCAGGGGACTTCTTCCGTGTCTCCCGTGCTGATTCTGACAGCACCATGCGAACGGTGCATAGCGCCCTTGCAGAACCCCAAGCCGTCCATATACACATACATCCCCCTACGCCTCGGGGCAACCCTGAAGACTACAGCCAAGGTCCTCAATGCCAACACGTTGACATCACCGAAACGAGCACACGCTTCGCAATGAACTTAGTAGGCCTAGCGCTGAAATCTGCACTGTGCAGGTCAACCTAGCCTTAACTGCTACTACATGCATCACTGTGACCTGTAAGGTCCTGAGAAATGCCGCCCAAGCGGCCATGTTGTAACGCAGCTCGCCTTCGACAATTCGAGGGCAAAAACCTGAGACTGCCCACATGTTTGAGGTCAGCTGCAAAAATGAGTCCTCAACAGGAAAAACGTTAGAGCGAACAACTTGTTGGCAGTCATCTTCCTTCAGGTCCCTCCTTCTCTTCGTACTATCGTACTGGCACTACATCATTTTCTACTGCTACTAATGATGCCGCTGTTGCTGCTGCTACTACCACAACAACAACCTCTGCTACTGCTACTGCTACTACTCCCACGAATAATAATACTTCTTGTTTCCATGCCCCTTCTTCTCATCACATAAAAAACCGCCGAATCTCCATGGCATCCTCACTACCCGCAACCCAACCAGGACGTGTACCGCCCTAAGGCGGCGCTATTCTAGGGACCCTTTCATGGGAGATGTAGGGATATAGCTTTTACATATGGATTATGTGCACCATCCCCCTTAGTAAGACCTCCCATACTCCCCTATAGAATCCCCCCTCTAAGGAGCTTAGACTACAGCTCATATGGGGATTATGTAGGGTTCAAGGCTTGGGGTTTAGGGCTTCAGGCCGAGACACGCTGGTCAACAAGCTGGCCACCAGCCTCCTTGCCTCCCTCCAGATACCTTGGTGACTTAATTTACTGCATCGGTTAGGTGGACCTCCACCCAGTAATAGTGACTATAAGGGATAATACGGATTATCTTAGGGTCCTAATATATTCCTATTATACCACTATTACAGCGTGGGGGGTCCTCCTACTGCATCGGCCTGAACAACTAGAATAAGGCTTTGGGGGATTTGGTAGTTTCCCAAAATTAGGGGTACCTTTTTGGGGGTACCCATATTAAGGATTATAGTATTCTGGGGTCTATATTGGGGTCCCCCTATTTAAGGAAACTACCATTTTGTGCTATATGTATACTGAATATTGTAGAGGAAAATTTGGGCTGGAAGGGGCCGGCTCCTGAATTTGAACTAATCCAATTGGCTTGTACAGACGAGGCAGGCAGTGGAAGAAAATTTCGGGCTTGGGGTCTGGGAGTTCAGCGTTCTTGGAGCCTGCAGACGTGCCAGTGTTGTGTCACGAATTGGAAGGTGTTGCATGGCTCAAGACATGCTAAAAACGTGCTATTGCCGGCCACCTCAGAGGTCCAACGAGGGGTGTTTGGTCCTTTGACAGGTTCAATGGCCAGGTTATCGTCAGATTTGTTAAGTTCCAAGTGCATTGAGGTTGACAGCCTTTACCTTCCGCTTTGGAAGTCTGTCGCAGCTGCGGGACTTCGAAGTTTGGACTTGAACTTTGGCGTGAGATGGGACACTTAGGCTGAATGTCCGCCTCTTCCGGTGCCCAGAACTCCAGCCCTCCTCTGCGTCCGTATAGCTGGAACTCAAAGCGCGGTTGAAAACTAAAACGGCTCACCATTTGCACACTACGAGTAGAACTCATCAAAAAAACTCCACAGTCAGTGTACAGGCAAGTTGTTGCGTTTCTGATCAAGCCCAATTCAGAGCCAAGAGACTTTCCAACACCCTTGGAGGCCCATTCGCCGCTCTTGCCTTTGCCGCTGCAGTTTGCGGGAGGAATGTTTGGGCTTAAGCCCTCACCCACTCACTAATAATAGTGACCACCAGTGGATAGTGGTAGTTGTATTAAGGTCGCTACACATAAGCCCATCATATACCGTCACTACGCCGCTCTTACTGAGTTAAACAAAACCAAGGAATATGTCCAAAAACACAAAGTGAGCCCAGGCTTCAAAAACAGTACAACACATCCTGGAATCATGTGAGCTGCAGTCAATTTTTCTCGTATAGCTAATGGAGAATCAAACGGCAAACAAAATGGACAACAACATGGACACCGTTATAGTATGTGTAGGGGATATGTCGCGATTATAAATGATTGTAAAACATATGGTTTAGATGAAGTAATGGAAAAGGGAATGGATACACCTATTCAAAAGCCCCTAGCCCATGTGAGCTATAGTCTAAACACCTAGTATCCCCCTTAATAACCCCTATAGTACTCCCCTGAATAATCCCCTATATAATCCCCTTTAAGGAGTGTAAACTATGGCTCATGTAATACGAGCCAGGCACTGGTGCGTCCGCTGACACAGAATTCAATGAACTCTCCAACGGTATGCCTCAAAGACACCATCAGAACGTGCTGCTTTGGAGGGCTTCGGGTTTTCGTAAGCTTTCAGGTTTCAGGGACAGGCTGCCGGCATTTCAGGGATTGGCTTTTACAGCCAGCTCGGCAGCATAGCTGCTGATGCTTTTTGTCCTGTGTCAATATGGTCCCAAAAGATTCTAATCCTTATTATTGCGGGCACCCCCAAACATGTACCCTAGTTTGGGGAATCTCCCATGTCATCTCTGAAGGTGCGATGACATGAGCAAACTCTGCAGCTACACATACGCTAAACCCTAACCCTGAACACTGAACCCTAAACCCTACACCTAAACCCTAAGCCCTCACCCTAAACCCTAAACCTAAACCCTAAACCTAAATCCACCTAAACCCTAAACACTGAAACCTAAACCTAAACCCGCCTAAACCCTGAACCCTAAACCCAAGGACAAGCTCGGCTCTCCTTCATGTCAACTCCAGAGCAACGCAGGGGTGCTGGTTCAGAACCCGAAGGGTCTATGTAGGTATATAGTACATGGGGAAGTACAAGCTTCAGGGTTTAGGATTTAGGATTCATAATTTAGGGCAGGTATATACTCTAGTATACACTTAGGGCCCAAAGGGTGCACACATAATTCTTTTAGGGCCCAGGTACATACTATAGAGCTACATGAAACCTTCGGGACGGCTTGCAAATAGAGAGCAGAGCACGGCACGTACGAGGGGCCAAGTTCGACCGATCACGGCCGTAAAGATCTCTCTCTTGAACAACTGACAAGAGCCCTGAAACTAAACTCCCTTTTACTGGGTTGATGTTGAGGAATTTAGATTAAGTTACCATAATGGGTATTTATAGTAACTAATAGGGCTTCCCAAATATAGTAACTTAGATTAAGTTCCTTAACAGCAACGCAGTTTATTCTTGAACACTTAGCTGTGTCCCAGATGCTCCTCGGAGTGGTTGTCATTGGCCTGAAGCACAATCCAGAGCTTTGGCATTTAGCAATCATGGTGCAATCACTCTAGTTCCTCAAGATTGGAGGGTGGCATGGTGGACCACCATTTAAGTGATCAATATGGATCAAGCTTGTTTGCCCAAGGGTTGAACAAAGTTGAAGAAGCTAGACGTGTGAGAGCAACCCAAGACTCCTCCCGGAAAATACGCGGTTCCAGTCAGTTGTGGGGAAATATATAAGGATTCTATAGGGGTTATATAAGGATTCTATAGGGGTTATAATGGGTCTATATAGGGGATCTAAATTTTAGACATCTCGAGCACATCTCTCGAACAGCTACCCCAAAGGAGACATGTACGAAGAGCTTTGCCTGACGCTTGTTTGATCAATCATGGGCTTCTGGTTCGGAAAAGTTTGCCACTGCACGCATGTATAAGCCATAGTCTGAACTCCTAATATCCGCCTTAATCACCCCATTGTACTCCCCTATATAATCCCCTATATATCTCCCTTTAAGGAGTCCAGATTATGGTACATGTGACATTGAGAATTGGCTTTCTGTCCATACCCAAGGGCTCCTATGTAGTCCCTTGTTGGGCTTTTCTGGTTCTCTGGTGAGGGATTCTAGTATACTACACACAAAGGAACTACATAGGAGGTTCTGGCCCCAGTCCCCGACAAAAACAAAAAAACACGACTCGTGGCGCTGGTCTTGTGAAACGATCTGCTCTAAGCTCAAGGTAGGGTTTAGGGTTTAGGGCTTCAGGCTTTGATGCCTGGGGTTCTACCTCCACGTTTTGGGATCCTTTTAAGGGACCCTACGGGGACTGCGTTGGCTCATATTAAGGCCATATTGTGGAAACCTTTTGCGGGTACGACCTGAAAGGGGTACAACATGCAACCCTTGAAAAACCATTCTAACTCATACTCAGTTATTCTGCCCCAAGTCCGGCAATTACACCTGAAGCTATCAACGCTGAGCCACTTTGGTCCACATAAAGGTTCCCTCGTTGAAAAAAATCGGGGCGTTGCTGCCAACGCTGAATATTGTGGAACATGAGGGATTGGGAAGAGCAGTTGGTAGTTTCCAACAAAAGGGAGCCCAATATACACGCCAAAAGACTCTAGCACGTCTATGCCGCCCCCGAGAAGGGATCATTAAATTTTTGGAGACCCCATCTTTATGTGGGCCTCCATCAGGTCTAGCACTTCGTCGTCGCTGCAAGAGCGTTCGCCGTAGGTCTTGCCTTGTGGCAAGGGAGGCTGAGTCATACAGCAAAATACTAGTCCTCATTATGTGAGCCCCCCAAAAGTACCCCTACTTTTGGGAAACCCCGATGATTGCGTTGAAGAGTTCAAGTAGCCAAGTAACAAGTCCTTCATTGGGCTCTGAAGTGTCCAGGGTTTCGGGTGTAGGGTTTACGGTCTGTGTAATGTAGGAACCTATGTGGCGGTGTATGTACTATGGGTCCGACCCTTTTCGGGAACCTGCCGGCTGGTGCGGAAATTCAGGTGTATGGCTGACCATGCAAATGTGGCCCACACGTCCTTCAACATCCAGGTCCATGGGTTTACAGTCCCCTTAATTAAATGGAATATGGGGTATTTGGGGATCTTATTATAATATACCCAAAGCCATATTCTATCTATTTAAGGGGGACTGTAGTGTTTAGGGTTTAGGCTACCGTCCTGATTTTGAACTAGCAATCCCTCAGTCCTTTCTCTCATAAAACTCCAAACTCTGACCTGCACATCATGCAAACTCTCTCTACACCACATCCAGGCGCAGTAGTTCCCGGACTTGAGCTTGATGATCCAGATGCCTTCTCCGGAAGACCCGCGGTTCCTGGGCTGGTGCATGTCGACTAACTTCCTGGTGGTTCGTAGGGAACACGGGAATATATTATATAGGGACTATGCAGGGATTATATTCCCTTATCCCCCATAAGCGAATATATTATATAGGGACTACATAGCCCTAAGGGTCCAAGTACCCAACAATCATATACTTCCCCAAAACCTATACTACAATTACTATTACCCAAATCCTAAGTACCTAATTATTGGGTACTTGGACCCTTTAGGGTAGGGATTCTATTCCTTTTTACCCTACTAACCACCAGCAAGTTTAGCTCCTTTAGCTCCTTTGGGGCTCCGAGGCCACCCTGACTTGTCAATACTCATACGGAATATCAAGCTCCAGATGAGCTATAGCTTCTAAACTCCTAGTATCCCCCTTACTAACCCCATGTAATAGGGTTTACAGGGTTTAGGGTCTACGCTCCTAGTATCCCCCTTAATGACCCCTATAATATCCTATTATACTCCCCTATAGAATCCTCTTTACGGAGCTCAGACTATACCTCAGATGAGGCTTTCCTGAATTGCCAAGTGGCTGCTTGATGACACGAGGCTGGAAAGCCATGGTCTTCTTGAAACCTGCCAGCATCGCATACTTCAGAAGTTAACAGAACATTGAAGGTGGTGGGTTTCAGGCTTGCTGCTTCCGGGCTGTTCTTACAGAATAGGGTTGACGCAAGAAAAGAAGCAACAGGACCTCGAAGTCCGGTCGTCGCTATGTTTTCTAACGCTGCATGCAGTTTGAATAAGGAGACACAATAAATAAAAGGGAAAGGCTACTACTGGGGTACCTAGGGAACTTTTAGAACTTGGAAACTCCATGCTGGCAGCGTGAGCCTACAGGACCCTGACAGATTCTACTGAGCATGTCTGATGTATTTGTGCATTGGTAGTGGAGCAAGTCTGAACACTGAGCGCTTTAATGAGTTGATGTTAGAGAAATTCTATACATACATATATCTATACATATATATATATAGCATAGATCACCCCCTTTCCACCCAATCGAGAACGCCTGTAGCGAAATCCGCGGGGTCGTAGTAGGCAAGGGTGTCCTGCGACAGAAGCATGGTGAGCAAATCCGTGGGCCCCGTCAACCTCCAACCCAGACTTGCGTGTCACTTAATTACCAGCTTGAACCTGCACTCGACGACGTGGACCCAACTGGAAATCCAAACGTGCGCCCTGCAGTGAAATATCTACAAAATGCCTATAAAGACTTGACTCTTCCGCTTTCCGCTCCGTCCAAGTCAGAAGCCCCAAAAAGGGATCCCACAGCAGGGGCTGAGGCTTCCCAGGATCTCTGCTGCGCGGTTGATAAAGCTATGACGAACGACTGCAATCAACCACTGAGCGCACAAGCCCTGACAACCGGCAGTGAAAGTTCTAAGTATCCTGTGCTAAGCTATGATATAACTTGTGCATGGCCATCGAACTTGTAAGTGGTTATAAGGTCACGAGCCTTAACCACATGAGACCCCTTAAATGCATGTTCTGGTAGTTTCGCAACATCGAGGGCCGCAAGGTTATACCTAAATATTGAGACCCCTGACGGAGGGACTGCAAAGAGCAGCCCCCGATTCTTGATTATCTTCCATACCAGAAGCTCGCATATAAGATCTTGCAAAAACCCTGCTGCACAACATGCTTTCCCAACCAGCTGAAATCTATCAGTCCCAGTTTAAGTACAACCTGAGGTCTTAGTCTTTATTTTTTCAAGGACATCAAGGGGACCCTCAGTGTGACACATGCCTAAACCCTAAACCCTAATGCCCATATCGCCTCAAGCCCAATCTTCAGATCCGCGATCTTGCAAAGTGCATCCTGGCAAAGCAGGTAGGGTCTGCCTCAGGTATCAGGCTACAGCCCTAAAAACATAATGCAGGGCTCATGGAAACCCTAAACCCTGGAAACATGTAGGGGCCCATATTACATGGAGCATGCATGATTAGGAACTTACGGTTTGACTTTGGATGGCGGGCTTAGGGGCACTTAGGGGTTGAAAGGGTCATTACTCGGTTCTTCTCATGCTTGTCTGCATATACAAGCCTATATAACCCCTATGTGCACAATAGTTTCCATGTTGTTTTCCATTTGATTCTTCATGGATTCTCCGTTATTGGGGTCATACCCATTTATAACGACTGACCTTTAGCCTCTACTGAGACTATCCCCAAAAATCGCCTTCCGAGGTAGGGCAGCTCTGGGCTTTTACCACGAATACTATTAGGGTTTAGGGTGTAGGCTATACGCCAATTTACTACATTGCTGTTTTTAATAGATTTTCAAAACTAGACTTACGGCACGGTTTGTATCACGCCTAGGTCTTGATGCCTTCCCCACAAAGACCACACACGTACACCACCCCAAACCCTAGAACCTAAACGACCCCCAAAACCCAAAGCCCTAAACTCTAAATAACCCACTAAACCCAAAGCCCTAAACTCTAAATTGCCCACTAAACCTAAGGCCCTAAACTCTAAATAACCCACTAAATCCAAAGCTCTAAACCCTCATAGGGACAAACGATCCATGACCTGAGGGTGCATTACCCAAGGCTATAGGCCTGGCCGGGGGTCCATCTGCTAAGATCTCGTACCTATAGTTGGACAAGGATTAAAAGCCAGGGATTTGGTTGCTGAAAGCTTCAGCTTGGGACCCTAAAGCTGAATTTCAAGCCCCAAGCCCTCACCCTAAACCTCAAACCCTGGCTTTGACGAAGCCCACAGCAATCGCCTTTGCTCCCATGAATTCCATGACGTCCGGAGCGGGCCACACCTGCTGTTCTGCACGTTCTGATGGGACGACTCCTTGAGTATATAAAGTGTGTGTCTTTTGTTGGGGGTGGGGCTTAGTCTACCTTGGGGGCTGGGGGTCTCTGGGATTCTCTCGGCTTCGGAGCTCGGGTGGTCGAGGTTTCAGTTTCCAGAAACGGCAGTATGCAGGCGCCCTGCTCGATGCAAGCGTTTAGTGGCTAAGTGTTTAGGGAAGCGAGGTCAACGTCTTATTTCTGTCGATTCCATTTGCAGAGGTATCGCAGAAAGAAGCGTAAGTTTGGGTGCTTACATTGAAGGAGGATTTGCGCCAGCACTGTCTGCCGTGCTGTGGAAAGCCCGCGGTTTTTAACCTCCCTTCTAAGCCACTTTGCCAATACTAAAGATCTGGACCGGACTATGTGTTTCCCTATACAAGCCTAAACCCCAAGCCGGAATGGTGGTTGCCCCTTTCTTTTCCATTCCCCTGTGATATCAGTGGAGATTGGATACTCCCCCCAGTCAGTAACAGGTGGATAACAGCTATAGTATGATCATACATAGTCGCATTACCCCTATCATCGACTGGTTGGGGGCTACCTGAAGTATACGTAATCCCTAAACCCTCAACTCTAAACCCTACCCTTCAAACTCAGGCAAGCTCTAGACCTGGCCTGGATCCCCTCCTTACGCAAGGTGCGCATCCCATCGTCGAACTTGCCCTGGTCACCTGCCCCAACGCGCTGGGATTAAGGATCCAGGTTGTGTAGGGGCCTAAATCAGTAGGATGATGAGAATTCAACTGAAAAGAACATAAAATATGAAAGTGAAAATGCTCTCCTTGTTTCAGGTCGCCTGCTCAACCTCCTTAGAGGTCTCTTACAATGAAAAGTGGAATTCCAAAACAGGCCATAGAAGGACAAGGTCGTCGGAGCGACGGGCCTATGCAGGGGTCTGTGTTAGCGAGTCATTTGTGTCGGGCTGGGTGGATGCGTAAACACCTCGTTCTTTCAAGGCTTCTGAAAAGGGATCGTATGAGGATCAAGCAGGACTTTTTTAGTTGGATGTCTGTTGTGTAGCCTGTTGGAGCTGCGCCTTCCAGGTCTTTCATCCAGTCGGTGTATTCCTGTCTTCATGTTGCTCCGCATAGGTCATGCTTGATGTTGGAGAGAAAGGGGCGGACTGCATGGGGGGTGCAAGTTGGTATCTGGCGGAACCCCTGGATCAGTAGAGGACTGATGGCGTAGTCGACACAAACCTCCGAGAGAACAAGATTAAGCTTCATGCGCCTGGCAACAGTGTCTGGCAAAAAGATGGGGCTCTTCCACCGTGACTGCTGCTACGAAGACTACTTGGATGACACAGAAGTGTTGTCAAGATGGAGGTGCCCGAGAGTGCAGACCTTGATATGGAAGTTGGTCTTTGCTGAGACTCCCTAGAATGAAACTCTAGCATTCCTGTACACAAACCCTAAACCTAATTCCCAAACCATCCGGTAGCTTCCCAAAATAGGGGGGACCCCAATATAGACCCCAAACTACTGTAAGCCTTATGATACGGCCCCCCCCCAAATACAAATCCCCCTTTAAAGGTACCCCTAACTTCATCTACACCCAGGCTCAAGCCTCCATCTGCTTTGATCTGACCAGGGTTGCATCGCACGATGATCGCGTCAAAGTTCTTCACCACATCGAAGAACACCTCGTGCTCCTGGCGGGAGATCGCTACGTGGACCTCAAGAGTGTAATGGTCCAAAAGCCCTAAAAACAGTGCAAAAAGCCCTTATTCTGCGTACTGCGGGGTCCGGGTATCAATAGCATGCATGATGCTTTAATGTGACCATAGCAGAGTGAGAACTCTATCGCATAATCACAGTGGATAGTCCGGTGGATAGTTTACAGGTGGATGGTGTCCCTCCCATTTGTGTATATGTATACATATGTACACACACATATATAGATATATACACATACTGTGCATACATATATATATATAACTATACATATATACATATATATATATATATACATACACACATATACGTGTGTATATATATATAGATACATATTATATTCAGGACCAGCATCAGGACCCCATAGCCTAGAGGAGCCATATTATCGAGCACCTACGGGAAAGTTTATTGTGATTGACTTAAACCCTGAATCCTAAACCCTAGAGGCTTCTGAAAGCTTCCCAACCCTTGCAAAGCACCCCACGCTGCACTCTGAATCCCCGTGCAAGCAAGTGAAGACGACTCTCGACAAAAAAAGAAAAAAGCATGGAAAGCACGTGGCACCAATTTCTTCCCTCTTGAAACCCAGTGGAGACGACTATTGACAAAAAACAAACTGCTCCTTGGATGGAGGTTGGGGCTCCGATAAGCTCCAATAGACTAAACCCAGTTTCTAGTTCACTGTCCATGTTCTCGTCCATTTGGTTTTTCATTGTTAGGGTAATATCCCTTCATAGCCCTAAACCCTAAATAGTACAGTAGTTTCCATTTTCTTCTTCCAGTATTTCATATAACCCCTACATAGTGGTCATATAATCCGTACAAGTCCACGCCCTTTTGGTCTGACCGTTTAAACGCTTTGCCTCGTGCACGTAGTGGATGAGCTGGCAGCTCATGCCAGCACCAATCATGCCATTCGCAAAGGGAATGCTGTCGTAACCTGATAGCCACGTCTGCTTCTGAAACCCTTGATCATGTCAGCAAGAAGCTCTTGTTCTAGGATAGGTAGCATCTTATCAACAAGCTTCAAGTCACCTGGGTGGTTGTCAAAATTATGGTCCCTTTTTGGATCCCTATCATAATGGCACCTAATATTTAGGGTACCCAAAAAAGGGACCACAATTTTGACAGCCACCCACCTTGGGAAGTCTCAAAGCCTGAGCCAGAATCCTGTACCACGAATCCACCTGACTTCTTTACAAGCAGCTTTAAGAACTCTGGACTTATAAGCCGCTGTTTTCTGCGCCCCACCTTTGGTAACAAAGGCCAGTGCCATTTTTGCTTTCCCAAGGCTCAAGGAAAGCTCTAGGATGAAATGCCTAAGAACAAAGCCAAGTCGAATCTTTTGAAGGCTGAATATTTTCAGAAATTGCTTCCGTTGGCACCCACTGAATGTTCAGACATCTTCCTCACAAACCCATAAATCCTAAAACCCTAACCCACCATAGATTTCATGACTGAAAGCTGTCTTGCAACTCCCATCAGGTTCCAGTGAAACAGCTATCGGTATGTTGGGAGACGTAGGGAAGACTCACACTGCAAAGACGATGATAATGATGATAATAAGGATATTGATGATGATAATGATGCCATCCTCATCAGTACGCATCTCGGGCCACAACTATATCCAAACCTCAGGCAACCCAATCTTCAAAGAATCAAAGCCGTGCCTTCAGGCCTTGGACACATTCACATAATTAGCCAACCAGCCTGAATCCTCAACACCCAACGAAAGATTCTAAGCTAGGAAGCGATGGCCGTTGGAGCTCTTGTCGCTGCCTGGTCGTGGGAACTTAGGGTTGATGGGCTTGGGTTTCAGCTTATGGTTTAGGGTTTGCGTTCATGGTGTGTTGGAGGCCCTGACTCTGGCTCATCCTGAAGACCTTATGGAATACGACTTCCATGACAGACTCCTTGCTGAGTGGCTCCGGGTAGTGTCATGGGAGCCCTTCTCATGATGGCCGTGTAGGCCCTTGAGCTTTGGAAAGCTGGTATACGACCGCAGTGGAACATGGCCTCCGAAATGAAACGACACCAAGCCTGACGACCTGTTCGTGGAAGGGACCCTTCAACTGAAAGCGGCTCTGCAGGTTTGTCTCTGGTACTTAATGCCAACTCCGACCAACCGACTGTAACCCTTGAGCCCTTCCAATTCTCCTAAAGAAGCCAAGAACTTGGAAGCGCATGATATGTAACAATGTTCCCTATACACCCAAATCCAGCAAGCTCGTGAGAGAGGCTATTAATTAGCATTAATCCGCTGCTGCACTCCCCGTGATCTGACTTAACCGAAGCGCTTCCTCCAAAAATCATGGATCACCAAACAAGGGCTACAAACCAAAACCACCCTAAGGACTGACCCTCTCCGGACCTCCGAACGGCTGGGAACGCACGTAGATTCCGACCAAACAAGTCTTGAACCTGCAGGGATCTGGGAAGTTTGAGGGTCCTACTTCAGTGGTCCACACCCGCCAAGTTCAGTTGGGTTTGGGACCTGATATGTCAAGCTACATCTTGGACCCCGTTGTCAGCAGGTGCATGGCAAGCCTTGAGCCCACAGTGTAGCTGTTGCTGCAGGGCTTCATGATGTAGACTCATTCAGGAATAGTTTCCTGGGTCGTAGAGCTCCCATTTAAACCCTAAACCATGACCTCCTCTAAAAACAACTTTGGAGTCACTACCCAGCAATCCCTTTGGTGTTCCTTTTTTGGGGGTAAACACAGACAGGAACTATATAGGGCCCCTTGCGTAAACTCCGGAAACAGCGGAGCCTGGCCAAAGCCCCACATCAACAGCGGCGCTCATTTCATCCATGGGAATTCCCAAGAGAAGGTTCCTGTAAACCTCACCACCTACAGCTTTATGGATTCTAGTTCCACGTCTTCATGAGGGGCAGATTACTACGAAGCGCAGGTGACAAAGGTTGCAGGTAGGTGTACTTCAAGGTTATCGCCTCCCCGGGTCCCCAAATTCTCTCCCACTCCAAAGGATGGTGTATAAACTTTGCTTGCATCATCTGTAGCCGGCCGGCTCAACAAAACGTGAACTGTGCTTACCAGTTTACCTGAAAGATTCGACGAGCCAGATCTTGAAATGTGAGATCTCTAGGGCGGTAAACCCACCCAGGCTGCATGAAGCCTAAGTCTAAAGAGTTTGCATCATGTGGGGCACCTTTTGCGCTTCTACGAAGCCAACCCGCAGATGTCTGGAAAGACAGCTGCATGAATATCCGTGACGTGGATTCTACTCCTCATCCTCAAATTCAGCACGCAAGACAACCTTGGGAATACTAACAAACGGGCGCACGATTACCTGTGGTTCAAGTGTAGTGTAGACGGTAGGCCCCAAGCACTTGATTTGATGGCGAACCTGTTCTAGTACGTGTAGCGCAATTGCAATCTTACCGTATTCATTCATACATTGCTGGCGTACTCTATCTGAATGTCTGCTAACATTTCTGCCAGCCCCGCGCGGTTAACCATGAACACCGAAACACACGCATACCGAAACACGATCACAACTCCAGTGACACTCGAGCCTCCAGAGCCCTCCATCTTGAAACAGCATGCACCCACACCAAACAAAAACTACACAAATCCTGAGCCCCTAAACCATCTGAAGCCCAACCCCAGAACAGCCCTCAGCCAAACGCGCCCCGTATAACCCTAAGCCCTAAACCCCAGGTTCCATTTTATTTCCACTTGATTCTCCGCTAGTGACGGTAGGATTCCTAAACCCTACTATATCGCGATGTAACCATGTACATACAAGGTTTAGGGTTTAGGGTTGGTCCTGTACCCAATAGTTAGGTACTTGGGATTTGGGTAATAATAAATATTATAGTACAGGTTTTGGATAAGTATATAACTATGAAGTACTCGGGCCCTTAGGGATATATAGTAGGTTCGATGTCATTTCCTTCTTCTCCATTTGACTCTTCACCGGAGGCCCATAAGCAGAGACCCGAGCCCCCACCAGCCAAACGGGCCACCCTAAACCTCAGACCCTAAGTAAACCCTAAACCCTATATGAACCCTAAAACCCGAAACCGAGCCCCACCTGGGTTTCAATGGCTGTGGCAGCAGGCCGAGATCGTCCTTGGACCTCGGTTGCTTCCAACCCAAAGTAGAATAATCGCATTTTGGGCTACATTTAGGTGTTGTGGGCTATTGTTTCACCTATTTTGGTAGTCTGTAAACCCTCAACCGTATGGCAGGTACTGTGGATGGGAGGAGCCTCGCTGTTTCAATGTTTTGGAATAGTGGATCATGAGCTAGAAAAAGACAATCGATAGTGACATGGGAACTGGGAACGCATTGCTTTATACCATGTGGGTTTACTCAGCGGAAGTTGGCTAAACCGCATGTCCGGTTGAAGTGTTGGCAAGGGCTATTAATATTGGGCTTAAAGGGATGCTGGAAAAGAAAATGGAAACCTTTGGGCTTATAAAGGAATACTGGCAAAGAGAATGGAAATTCGGGCTTATATTGGGATACTGGAGAAGAACATGGAAACTACCAGGGTCATAGGGTTTGGGGGCCTTCCTAAACACAGTTCTTGTCCAGGGTTTAGGGTTGCGCTAAGCCCGAAGCCCTTACCCTCCAAACCCTATACAGACTTCACCCTACGAACTACAATGCTACGGCGAGCTGCACAGGGAAGGAAGATCTGAATCACCTCAAAAACAACATCATGGTGCTTGGGGTATTTAGGGTTTAGGGTTGGGACATCTACCACACCACTCCTGGGAGGGAAAGATCTGAATCACCTCAGCCAAATGCAGGTCTTGATGCCGCAAGGGAACGGTCAATCATCAGAATGCTGGTGATTGTGGGAAACAATTGGGGGGGGGGTTGGGGTTGCAGCCCTGGATCATATCTGCGTGGGTCCTCAAAGCGCACCACCTTTAATTTTTAAGAACCCCATTTACTGACCATTTTGGAACATTTTCAAAACTTGAAAGTAAGCCGATGTAGGGCTACTTTCTGTAGAAACCACCAGTTGGGGCGAGGACGTGTGGGATCGGACTAATTTGTCGAACGCTCACAAGAGTTTGAAGCTTGGCCGCGGACACCTTGGTCAATGCCGTCACGTTCACAGGTTTGCCCTGGGCCGCGGCAAGGATTATTAATACTATTACTATTCTTACTATTACTAGTATTATTGCTACTAGTACTACAATTGTCATTGCTGGCCAGTTGTTTCGTTTCAGAAAACCGATGTTAAATCCTGTTTGGGACTATCCTCTATACATAAACCACCATATGGATTTGCCCAGTTGGTCGCGCTCTTGCTTAACACATCTTGGAATCACAACAACACACAAGCAAATGGCAAATGCTCAAATGCCAACATCAGATTGAAAATCACTACTACACTACCACTAACCCAAAACCGCACTCGAGATACTTGATTCCAATGCCCGACAAGCCCACCATCAAGTCCTCCGCGGTGACGTCAAGGAATCTACACAGAGCCCAAACCACATTCAAACCCTTGAAACTTGCAAGTTCGAAGCAGGAACGGGTAACTAGTCCATGTCCGAAATGCCTTTCCATTCATTGTTCTACGGGAGTTTCCCGAAATGAGGCGCAAAAAGGAACCCCTAGATTTTGGAAACCCGCCTTTGTCCTGCCACACATCCCCAAACCCAAAACCCTGGGTCCATCAGGCGCTGGATCTGGGTGCCAAGCCGAGCGATACTGCCTCAGCAACAGGAAGATGATTTTGGCAAACCTAAAGGCAGTAATTATATGCAGTATTGAAAGGCGTGTTATGAGTTCTGAGGATTGCAAGCGGTGAAAAAGGATTAGAGGGGTTTTGGATGGTTTTCGGTAGCCCCAACCCCGAAGACAAGGACCCTTTATAAGTATCATATGACTCAGCGCCCCCTCCGCCACCTAGAATAAAAGAGCAAGGCAACAAATCCAATTCCGCAGGTCCACAGAACAAGAACTCACGATCTGAAATGGAAAAGCCTCAGACTCTTCGGATTTCAGAGTACAGCTTAAACCACCTTAAGTCTGAACCTGCATTTTCTAGGGTCTGGAAATGTCTAGGAATAATTTGCCTCAGGCCTAGAAGGTTTTCGACCACCAAAATGCTTCTGAACTATTCTTCGACCCCTAGTCCAGCCCCAACAAATCCGCGTTAAATGTAGGGGTTATGGCTGTTGGGCTCGGACTAGCCTCCTTCTGAAGGGACATAAGTCACCTGTTGGGGGGCTCCATTTTCGGTTGGGGCGTGGGGGCCTGAATGGGGGCAAGAGACAAACACGGAGGTCAAGGGAAAAAAGAGGGATCCCCACTTTCCACAAGAAGCAATGGGACATTTATCTGATTCCCGAAACTTTGAGGCCAAAAGACAACTCCACACTACAAACTACGAGCAATACAAGGCCTCTACAAGGGCTGCTGAAGTAATCCTGGAGGAGCTGCAGGAACATTCTCATCCGCAAGGCCTAGAACACTCTAAAAACGTTGAGGCAAGTCAGCGGAGTGTGAGAAGCCTATTACCAGGCATCTGCCCTTGGCGCCCGCCCGCCCCTCCCAGAAAACGACCACTGTCATGAGGGTCGCATCCCTGAATCCACTCCCCGTGCCTACCACCATTTTTCAGACGCTAAAGGGATCCGAAAGTCTTACACCCAGGACGCCGCACGCCTGACTGCAACCGCTATGGCAGCATGTGGAGTTTTATCGACATGTCCCTTCTACAATCCCTGGACTTGAAAAATCCCAGAGAATCTGCAGGGCCTCCAAGGGCAATTGCGCCACTATACAACAGAACATCTGCACTACTGTTAGACAAGGAACCTGGGATGGTAATACTGGTCCATGTTGTTGTCCTTCTTTTCTGTTCTATTTGGTTCTCCATTAGATCATTGTTTAGGCCCCCAAACCCTAAACCCCACTTTTGATGAAACCCGCTTAAATGCTACCCTTCATCCCCCATTCATAAATTAAACCTTCCTAAACCCTAAACAAAAAACAAGACATATCTTTCCGAGGCCCTGGCCCGGCGGTGGCGGGCTTGCCAGCCGGTGGGGCGGGCTTCGCCGCAGGGTCGGCCTGGCTTTTAGGGTTGAGGGTTAGGGCGGGAAGTGTTGGTACCCAAGGGGCCCATGCAGCTCTATAGTATATTATACCTGGACCCTACAGGGCCCTAAGTATGCTATGTAAACTAACATGGACCCTTTGGGGTATGTCCTGGCTTTTAAATACATCAACTCCTTCAGATTGACCCTACGATTTACCAACTCGCAGCGGCTGTTGTTCAAGTCAGATACTGGAGCCATCAGACATGGGCAGCATCCCTCTCAACTCTGTAGAAGCAGGCGCTTTCGCCAAAAACTTCGGCCAAACCCACAAGCCCTGCAAGCCCCAAACCTTGAGCTATCTGGAGAGATGCCATGCATGTGCAGGCCAAACAATCTGACGATGATTCTTAAAGAAAGTCTACGGAAAGACAGCCTCCCATCACCCCTACAATGCCCTACAACGTCTCCATGCTGCTCCTGCAGGTCATACTAGCTGTAATGCTAATACCGGTGCTTCAGGTACGTGGTATTTTACAAGGAGCCCGGCACTATGACATGGGGCAATTATCCGCATAAACCCGTGTATAAGCCCAGTGTCCATTTCATGTTTCAATCTATCTTTTATTTGCTTCTCCATTATAGGTCATTATTTCGGCTGCTAACGCCTGAGTGCCACATATCCCTATAACCCCTTGATGTATGCCCTACTACTACGCATACAGAGTCCACGGAGGACCATGGCTTTTGGCCCTAAGCCCTGAATTCTCAGCCCTAAATCCTCATTCCTTCTTCCGAAGCCCTAGATCCAAAATCCTAAACCCTAGATCCTAAACCTCAAACCCTAAACCCTAAGCCCTAGAAACCCTAAACCCCAAACAGGGTCAACCAAGGAAGCCCAAAGGCTTTCAGCCTTGGCTTTCGCCTTAGCCTTCGCTTTCGCCTTCGCTTTCGGCTCAGGGGCAGCCTTTGCCTGACATGGAACTCCTACGTGGGGGCTTGATAAGCCCAAGATAAATGTTAGATAAGCCCTTCTTCAATCCGATATAACCCGAAAATAATTGTAATATATCCTCTTATGTAACCCTATATAGCCATTAACCCCTGACGTTGCCCTATATGTATATATATATATATGCTTATATAACCTTATATACCCCCAATATAAACAATGTATATGCCCTTAGATATCCCTAACCCCTAAGCCCTGAACCCTAGATAGTAGTTTCCACTTTCTTT
>CAJNIZ010044333.1:40068-50754 GCA_905231905.1 Symbiodinium pilosum
GGATTTTAGGGCTTTAGGGTTTTAGGGTTTTAGGGTTTTAGGGTTCTAGGGTTCTAGGGTTTAGGGTTCTAGGGTTTACGGTTTTAGGGTTTTAGGGTTTTAGTGTTTTAGGGTTTTGAATGTTTTAGGGTTCAGGGTTTATGGTTTTAGGGCTTCGGGTTTTGGTGTTTAGGGTTTAGGGTTTTGGAGTTGAGGGGTTTAGAGGCTTATACGGCTGCATCTGGCAAGTAGGGGGTATGGAAGAGCATAAAGCGGTACATCAACGAGTATGGAGAGCGGGGATTTCGGTATGTAAAAGTATGTGAGGCGTATGAGGGATATATAAGGGTATACTAGGTACATGGGCTCTCCTCAAAACTACAGGCACCTACTATTTTAGAGGGTATCAAAATGGGACCCTGATGTGAGCAACTCCCCATATGATCCGTAGAGCGGTATGGGCATGTAGGTCCGTATGCTGGTTTAGGACCAAGGCTTGGACTCCGCAGGTGTAAATAGGGTTTAGGGTTTAGGGTTGGTGGAGGTTGATGGTTTGAGGGTTAGGGTTGAGGCCTAAGCCTTAAAACCCTATACGAAACCCACTTAAGGAGTCTACTGTTAGGTTCAGCAGGTTTGGGGACGTGGTATACTATACCCGCCCCGTCCCTCCGAAGCCCCTTCTAACCGTACTGTGACCCATGATAAGTTTGTTCCCTAACCCCGTAGCCCAAGATTCCTATAGTCTAAACTCATATTATCCCCCTCTATATAATCCCCTCTGTATAGCCTTGCAAGGAGTTTTGACTGTAAGTCAAGTAGGCCTAAGAGCCCAAGTGCGAGCAGGAGGACGATGTACACAGGATGTAAGAATTTTCAAGGTAGCCTGATGTGTCTAGGACTGGTGCTTGAGAATGGGCTTGGTACAAAAAGCAAAGACCGTAATATACTTCTTATACGACTTAATCGGCTCTGGTGTTTTGAATCGGCCTGGTGCATAGCAAAGATCGTGCTATGCTTGTTACATGGGTTTTCTGAAAACTATGGGCCCCTTTTGGTACAGACTATATTGTGGCACCTGATATTTAGGGGGTACCAACACGGGACCCTTTGCGAACTCCTTTAGACCCAAAATCCCAAACCCTAATTTTGGGAGCTACCCATATGGCTCAGTCGGCGGCATGCCCTCGTTCCACCCAATCAACCTTGCCATTGCCCTGCGTCAAAACACAAATTCTTGTTCCGATGTCCTGGAGCAAACGACCCTCTAAGGTTAAAACCATGGGCCCCTAGTATGGGCCCTTACCCCTGGGATCCTTATATACTTACTATATATCCTATATGTACCCTTTAAGGGTCCCCAGAATCCCCCTTTTAAAGGCCTGAGGGTCCATATTAGGGGCCCATACTTCTAACCTTAGAGACCCTAGTCTGACGGGTGCTTATGGGAGAGTGGGAGTGGAACCCTGCCTATAGACATCCCTATATGAGCCATAGTCTAAACTCCTTAAAGGGGGATTATATAAGGGATCATATAGGGGACTATTATAGGGCTTATTAAGGGGGATACTAGGAGTTTAAACTATAGTTCATATACTCCCCATACGTACCCCTATCATGGTACCTATATTCACTCCCCCACCCCCCCTTGAGCACCTGTAGGTAGTCTTGGAGGGACATGAGCACGTACCCTCAGCCTGACACAGAATCCCAGCACCTTGAAGGAGTTGGCTCTCCAAGTCGTGACTGACGTCCATGCACCGACCTAAACCCTAAAACCGACCTAAACCCTAAACCCTAAGCCCTAAACCCTAAACCCTAAAACCCTAAACCCTAAAACTCTAAACCCTAAATCCTAAATAGTAGCTTCCATATCATTTTCCATTAATCCCCCCCAAAGTCGCCGGAGATGATGCGAAGGCAGGCTCTGGAGAGCAACTTAGGCCAGAAGCATCTTTGGACCCGATGGGGCATAGTGAACGTTGAGGCTCTCCTTTTAGAATCTTAGTGTTTAGGGTTTAGGAATTAGGGTTTAGGGTGTAGGGATTGGGGCTCAGGGTTTAGGGATTAGAGTTTAGGGTTTATTGCTTAGGGTTTAGGGTGATGGAGGAAATCTTGCACTACTTAAGACCCCCTATCCTACACATTAGGTGCTGTCAGAGTTCCTCCATTGACCGTTGATAGGTAGATTACAAAGCACTAGTGCCATCTATACTAGTAATTGCAGGACACAATAGGACACACCCCTGAACCCTGAACCCTAAACCCTACGACCCTAAAGCCCTAAACCGGTAGAACTCGGGTTTCCCCTAGCTAGCTTAGGACTGGGAAGAGCTGTTGGGAGTTGCCGCAGCTCCAAAAGCAAGAGCTTAAAGATACCAAGACGTTTAGATGACCAGAGGTTTAGGGTTCAGAGTTTAGGGTTTAGGAGGGTTACATAGGGGGTTAAATGGGGATAATGGAAAAGAAGATGGAAACTACTACAATGGGTTATACCCTAAACCCAAACCCCCTACACCCTAAAACAACTAAAAGGATGAATTGAACAACCTACACTTGATACTAAACATCCTGCATGACCCTAAGTATCTTCGACCTTGCGGTTATGGTACTAGCATACAAGAAGGTCATGCAGAAGTTTGAGTATCAACCCTAAACCGTAAACCTTAAACCACGCTAGTTCTGTGGGCCCTGACGATGGTTTCGTCAACGCAGCTCTCAATGCCGGAAGCCTGCGTCAGGAAACTGCCACACAGGACTTGGGGACCCGTAGAAACACATAGGGGCTATCGGGATTATGTAGGGATTGGTTTAGGGTTTAAGGTTTTGAGGGATATTACCCCCTTAATGGAGAATGACATGGAAAAGCAGATGGAGGATGAAATGGCAGCTGGGATGCAGGAACTTACCAAGATCAGGGGCCCCCCTTTCCGAGACTCCCAAGAATGAGGGATGCTAATATTCAGGGTTTAGGGTTTAGGGCTTAGGGTGTCCCTATTTGGGAAACTATCATGTAGGGATTGTGTCAATGTAAGGATTATAGGGGTTTACCTTGGTCTGGTCTAACGATAATTTTGAGAAGCTCCCCATGTGGGGATGCAGACAGCTTCTGATGCAAGTCAGCTGTGGCAAGTGAGCGATGGGCGGCAGGCGGTTCCGGTCATACTTCCACGACTAAACCCTAAACCCTAAACCCTAAACCCTAATCCCTAAACCAACCCAAAATCTGCAAATCCCTAAATCCAAAATCCAAATCCCTAAACCCTAAACCCTAATCACGCAACCAGGGTCTGCAAGGAACCATGTAAATTGGGTTTAGGGCTATAGGGCTTAGGGTTTAGGTTTAGGGGTTTGGGGCCTGGCTTCGCTTCAGGACTGCCAGCAAATGGAACTATCATGCACGATGATGAGTCGAAAGCTGTAGCAGTGACAGCAGCAGGAAGCACGAGCTATGGTAGTACCAGGAGTAGCAGTAGTAGCAATATCATTATTTGTTTCGGTCAAAACAGCTTGTGCTGCTACTAAACCTGGACTGCTCTGAAGCCCCATGCCCCAGAATCGCGTGCAAACACAAACCCACTTGGAACCCGCACGCCCCAACTCTCATCCCGGAAACGAAGCGTATTCGGAGCGTGCTCTGAAACATGAAGTCTGAAGCAGCTCTGAAATGATAACAAATTCACCTAATATGGATATCTTAAACAGTCATAGCAATAGGAGGAGTAGTCGTCGTCGTCCTCGTAGCAGCAGCAGCAGCAGCAGCAGCAGCAGCAGCAGCAGTAGCAGTAGCAGTAGCAGTAGCAGTAGCAGTAGTAATAATAATAGTAGTAGTTGTAGTATGTAGTAATCAGAAGAAGAAGAAGAAAAATGGTAGCAGTGGTGGTGATGGTGGTGGTGGTAATACTAATAATAGCAGTAGTACTCGCCATAATAGTAGTAAACATCGTACTAGCAACGATACTAATCATGTTTAATAGCATGAAGGAAATTTCAATATCCGCGACTCAGCCCCCAGCACCTCGATGGACTCTCCTCTGGTTGGCACATGAATCAGGGAATGTACACTCCCGGAAACTAACATGGAAACCCAAAAAAGGCCCCATAAAGACTACAGTCCTTCTAAAAGGGGGCTATATGGGTTTCCATGTTAGTTTGGGGGAGTGTATCCTTTGGGTCCTGCCCCCGCCCATTCACAGTCTATAGTAAGGGTCATAACAAGGGCTACAAATAGCTGTATTATATCTATCCATCCACCTCTTAATGAATACAGGTAGTACCCAATGTATCCTCATAGTGGTCCCAGCATAAGCCCCCAATGATAGGCTCATTTCATTTTTCTTTTCCATTACCCTAAAACCTCACCCCAAATCCTAAATAGTAGCTTCCATTTTCTTTTCTGTTCTTCATTCCCTGCTAACCCGGAGTAAGTGTAAGCGCCTTGGACATACCACGCAGGTCTTTCTCCAGCTTCTCACACTTCCCGGGGAAGCCGCCACTCCTCGCGTGTAGGGGTCTCTAAAGGTGCAGAGTTTGATGATTGCAGTTCACAGTTTAGGGTTCAAGGCATTAGGGTTGTGAGTTTAAGGTTTACGGAAGTGAGGGGGTTTAAGGAGTCGGGGTTTAGACTCTGGGGTTCAAGGACTTTGGATTTGTAGTGTAGGGTTTAAGGAATTAAGGTTGAGAGCTTGGTGAGAAAAACTGCAAAACCCTAAACCCTCAATTTCCTACGCGTAATGAAGCCAGGCCTTACTTGCGCTTCTGAAATCCCTGCTGGCTCTCCTGCATCTGAATCACTCTGCCCCAGGTAGATCTTGGTGGTAAGTAGGGAATAAGGGAATACATTATTGGGTTTAAGGTTTAGGGTTAGAAGGGAATAAGAGAATATATTGTATAGGGGCTATGTTGGGATCCTATTCCCTGATCCCCTAAACCCTAAACCCTTATCCCCAACTAGCCCGAAGAAAACCCTGGAGCCGAGCGTCTTTGCCAGGCAGGCGTTCCATTCTGCCTTCTTGGCGGCCACCTGGGTTTAAGGTTTAAGGATATGAGCACTCCGGGTGAAAAGCGGGAACCGCGTACAAATCATGCTGAACAACCTGTGACGAAACGATCTGTTGGAGCTTCCAAGATTGGACTCCGAAAAGCAAAGAATGCGCATTTATACTCTTGCTGGTTGCGAGGAGGCCGTCAATATCATGACAGAAGCAGCATAAATGCTTTTCGAGCCCAGGACATTGACCAAGAACATGTGAGATTACATTCCGCAGAATCTTGCCGCTCAACCCTAAAACCTAAACCCTAGACCCCTAAACTCTGCACTTTCCCAGGTTTAGGTTTTTGTGGCTTTCGCCTTTCTGCGGAGCCCACCGAGAGAAGAACCTCCAACACATACATCCGCGACAAGACCATCAAGAGCATACTTGAATCCTTATGAGACCTCATAACCTCATAGCGTCAGAACTATTTAATATTGTGGGTTAGACTCAATACCTACTTGGAGCCTTGGAACTGTGCGTAAAACCCTACTCATGGTTCGGATAACCTTCCTTAGTGCAACTCGGGGACTATAAGTCGGGCTATAAATCAAGTTATAAGTTGTTACTAGGTCTCATGAGGTCTCTAGTACTCCTTGTAATACGGTGGTTGGACAAAACCTGCATGAGCCTAAGTATATTGCAACAAAAAATCTCCAGTATTTAAGTGAACCCTAAACCCTCAACCCTCAACCCCTAACCCTAAACCCTGAAGCCTCACCCCAAACACAAAACCCTAAACCCTAAACCCTCACCCCAAGCCCTACACCCTAAACCACAAAACCCTAAACCCTCACCCCAGACCCTAAACCCTTCACCCTGAACCCTAAACCCTGAACCCTAAGCCAAGTTACAGAGCTCATGGCCGTCAGTGGCTTGCGGCTGCGGGCTCGCGGCGGGGGGTGGGCAGCGACGGAGGAAGCTTCGAGCCAGCGCCACGGGGTTTTGGGTTTAGGGCTCAGGGTTCAGGGTTTGGGGTTTGGGGTTTAGGGTTAAGGTTTGGGGTTTAGGTTGTGGGTTTAGGGTGACGCGTTTAGGGGTTTAGAGTCTCAGGTCCGGTGTTTCCATGGATGAGGGTAATGGAAAAGAAATGGAAACTACCATATAACTGAGGGCTTATATACGGAATGGTATATAAGGGTGATGAAAAAGAGACTTGGAACAATTATATTAGTTTGGGTGTTTATAGGAATTTATAGGGGGGAGATGGGCTTTTATGAGAATCATAAAGGGTCATGGAAGAGAAATTGGAAACTACTTTACCTTTTGACATACAGGGATTAGGGTCTAGGGGACTAAACTATTACCGACAGATTTTCCATGGAAACAAAGGCATGCTGATGACTACAGCATGCCGTGATCCTAAGTACGCTATACCCTGCTATGATAATTTAGTACAGCTAGGTCATGCAGGTATGGCTAGTATCAACTTTAGCCTTAGCACCAGCAACATCAGTTGCAGCAGCAACAGCAACACGAATGGTAGCCATAGCAGCAGCAGCAGCAGCAGCAGCAGCAGCAGCAGCCACAGCAGCAGCAGCCACAGCAGCAGCAGCAGCTGCAGCTGCTGCAGCAGCTGCTGCATGATATAAGACCACTTCCCATTTCATTGTCCACTTTCTTTTGCACTTGATTCTTCCTTCTTGGTACTTCTTTAGGCCAAAACCCATAGACCCTAAACCTAACCCCTGAACCCCTACACCCCTAAACCCTGAAACAGCTGTTGGGATCGCAGTACTGCCTGGGCTGTTCAGGGAGTCATGCTCTTGGGAATCCCACTACTGTTGATACTAAAAATCCTTCATGACTTTCCTATACCATAGGGTCTGACGTTTAGGGTTGAGGATTCAGGGTAGTATAATTTCTAAGGTATACTGTACTTAGGCTCATGCAGGTTTGCAGTATTCACTGTAACAACCACGCCCCAAACTCTTTGCCAAGAGTATCGAGGCTCTGGATCCTCCATTATAAGCTTGAGGTTTTGGGCTAAGGGAATTGGAAAAGACGGTGGACACCACTATAGTATGTAGGGTTTATGTAAGGATCTATAGGGCTGAATAGGAATATATAATCTTAAATAGGGTTATACTGTACGGGAAATCGAGAAGAATATGGAAACCTAAACACCCTAATTTTACGGTTGCACCACCTTAAGTCCCTAAAGTCCTTGGAATTACAGTGGTTTAGGGCCCCTACAAGATTTCATCCATCAACAGTATGGGGCTTCGGGCTCCAGGGGCCTTTGTCTGGTTGAACTATGGATTGCCCTACGCCATCCGGGTGTCTCGTGTCTGGTTTAAGGCTTAGCGTTATATTGGGATAACGGAAAGGAAATTGGAAACTACTATAATGAATTATATAGGGTTTAGGATAAAGGGTCTTGGGTTTGGGGTCTAGGGTTCAACCCCTAATAACTGGCCTAATCTATCCAAAAACTTAAGGTACTTGGGGCCATAGCGATTTTTTAGTCTCAACATTGGCCCTAAACCAACAACACTAAACCTTTGGCAGTCCGCGTTCACATCAATCGTTCAGAGTACAGAACTTGGGACGGCTGCAATGGGCCTTTAAAAACGGGTTTAGGGTTTATTTGAACAATTTAAGGTTTAGGGTCTAAGCTTTTAGGGCTTAAGGCTTAGGGGATACCACAGCGCTTTGCATCTACGATTAAGGGTTTAGGATAAATACCACAAACAGGGATTATACTGGGCTACCGGGTGCTTGAGGTAGAAACCTGAATAGATACCAATATTCTGGTGCCAGGTGCCAGGCATAATTATGGTATAGCGTACCCCAACTTCAAGATGATGTCGGCAGTGTTTCGGGCCATTGTAGTACTCAAATATCCCAGCTACTGTACCAGCGGCTCAGAAACCCTAAACCCTAAACCTAGAAGGCACGACCGGCTGAAAAAAAAAGAAGGCAACGTCCATCAGCCACCTCCTAAACCCTAAACCCGAAACCCTAAATCCAAAACCCACCCTGATTTAGATAAACATGCCTTTGCTGTCAGGAGGCACAGCAAGATCCTTGATGATTGAGGCTCAGGGTTGACAGTTGAAGGTTTCTGATTTGTACCAATAAGGACTATAGTATATCAGGATCTATTTTGGGGTCCACTTATTTTGGGAAAGTACCATATTGGGATATTGGAAAAGAAAATGGAAACTACTAGTTTAGGGTTTAGGGTTATAGTCCCCCTACGTAAATAGAATATGGGGTATATGGGGATCTGATTATAAAATCCCCAGAGCCATATTCTGTCTACTTAAGGGGGCTATGAGTTCCCACGAGGGTTTGAGCCCCTGGTTCAAGAAACTAGGTGAAGAAACTGGGTTGCTGTTAAGGAACTTAAATTAAGTTACCATAATGGGGATACCCTACTATTTACTCTATATATATATATATATATACCCATTATGGTAACTTAATTTAAGTTCCTTAACAGCAACCCAGGAAAGACTGCCTCCACAAAGCACTGTGCTGCAGACCCTGAACGTCCGTTTCTCGTTGGAGAGTTGGTAGCCCGCTCGACCGCGTGAGAATAATCCTTCTTCTTGCGCTCAGAGATTTCAATGTGGGCATGCGGCGCGACACCTTTGCAATTCATCCCGAAACCCCAAAGGCCTGAAATTCCAGCATGAACACTAACAGAGACGCACCCAAGCCTGCTCGGTCAAAAGAGATGCATTAGCAGTAGCATATACAGATATGGCAAGCCACGATGTGAGGGATCGAAGGCAAGAAAAGCAATCACAGTGAAAAACGAACAACCCTGAAACTTGTGAAGAATTCACGTATGGAAAGTCAACGCTGAGACAGGGCTACGTGGCACTTCACGCTGCTCCCCTAAACTCTAAACCCTGAGCCCTAAACCCTAAACCCTGAACCCTAAGCCTTGAACCCTGAACCCAAGACCCTTAACCTGAAACCCTAAACCCAACACCCCTAACCTGAAACCCTAAACCCAACACCCTAAAACCTAAACCCTAAACCCAACACCCTTCAGAGCAAGGATGTGGGGACTCCGGACTCACAGCCTTGAGAGGGGACCCCCGAAATGTCGCCCCCCTCATGGGTAGTTCCCAAAATTAGGGGTATATAGGGGTCTACAGGGACTATTTAGGGATAATGGAAAAGAAAATGGAAACTACTGTTTAGGGTTCAGTGTTTAGGGTAGTTCCCAAAATTAAGGTCCCGTTTTGGTAGCTCTAAATAGTAGGTGCCGTCATATAATCTATAAGCAAACGGGGCATATAATTTTGAGAACAACCCTCATGGGGCTTAAAGCTCTGATCGCAAAACGAAGGCACAGCTCACACATTCTTAGGCGTGAAACGCTGCAATCTGAGGGAAACACGCGCGAAGGATTGTGGTGGACGCTTGTAGGGGTCGTGGACATCAAGATTATGTCTAATGTCTGGGTGCGAAAATGCTGAAAGTTCTAGGAACACAAAGAAACTAACCAACAAGCCAACCCAAGAATCTAATCCCTAAACCCTGATCCCTAAACCCTAAGCCCTAAACCCCTAAATCCCTAAGCCCTAAACCCCTAAACCCCTAAGCCCTAAACCCCTAAACCCCTAAACCCTTCCTTCGCGCGGTTTCTTGGGGCACAGGACTGTACCCAGGGGACGTTTGCAGAGTTGTCAAGGCGAGGCTTCCGCAGGTTCTTCAATACTCCCCCCAAGATATGAGCTGTAGTCTAAGACCATAATTTTGACAACCACTCATATGAGCTATAGTCTAAACTCCTAGCATCCCCCTTGATAACCCAAAGTATAGAGTATAGGGTTTAGAGTTTAGGGTCTAAACTCCTAGTAGCTTCCTTAATAACCCCTAGTATAGGGTTCAGGGTCCAAAGTTTAAGGTCTAAATTCTTTGTATCCCCCTTAATAACCCCTAGTATAGGGTTTAGGGTTTAGGGTCTAAACTCCTAGTCCCCTGAATAACTCCTATCATCCCCCTTAATAGTCCCCTATATAATCCCCTATAGAACCCCCTTTACGGAGTTTAGACTATAGCTCATATTAAGATCCCCCACCCCGCCTTAAATGCCAAATTTTGGAAAGATGGTAGACTATAATTTGATGGGTTGGACATTAGGGAAAAGGATTACTTCAGGGTATTGGAGGCGCTAGCTACGCACAACTGATGTCATTATTCCTTATGAACCTCTGCCACATATATCAGCTCATGCACCCAAAACCTAAACCCAACCTGAGTAGCATTTTTTCGTGGCTGAAGCACGTAAGATGTATTTTTTTGCATATAACAGCATTAAACCCCCAAAAAAGAGGAAGCAACCTTACTCTCTATTGGCACTACGATATCCCAAGAAGGATTACTCCCCTACACCCTGCACTCTACACCCCAAGCCCTCCACAAACCAAATGTTGATGTAATTTTCGATGTCCTTTTCCATGTTGATTCTCAAATAAAGGGCAATATCCCAAAAGCCCTAAGCCCGAGTCCCCAAACCCTAAACCCTAAAGCCTAAAACCCCAAACCCTAAACCCAATACCCTAAACCCTAAACCCTCAAGACAAAAATGAATAGAAATTGTATGCTTTCGCAAGCCGACATGCAAGTCTGTTAGCCCAAATTTCCATATAAAACAATAATTGCGCTGTTCCCAAATCCCTGTTCCGGCCAAAAGCAAGCGCTAAACATCCAG
>CAJNIZ010044334.1:0-10035 GCA_905231905.1 Symbiodinium pilosum
CGAACCAAAATCTTGAGCCGTAGCCCTGAACCCTAAACCCCAAACACGGCATATCCCTATAACCCCTTTAAAGGGACCTAAGGCCTATAGTAGTTTCCATGGTTTCCCTTCCCTCAACCCTAAACCCCCTAGTCCCCATGCTAAACCTTACCCCTAAACCCTAAACTCCAATGCTACACCCTTAAACCTAAACTCCTCCCTCTTCACAGTCACGTGGCCTCAGCTCCGTGAGCAGAAGTTGACCACGAATTGCGCCAAGGCTTTGCCCTTTTGGAGTGGTTGAGGTCCACATGTGGGTTTAGGGTGTAGAGTATAGGGTGTAGGGATTAGGGTTTAACGTTTAGGTTCAGGGTTCAGAGTTCCGGAGCAAGGAATCAAGGAATGGATCTTCATGGTGGTCCCTGTAGAACACCCAAAGATCCAATACCTCCCACTATGCTTTATCCATTCCGTCGTTCAATGCTAACCACAGGTAAGCTTGGGGTTTACCAAAGCAAAGTTCGAACAACTAGGATTTAAGGCTTAGGCTTCGAGCAGTTCCCAAAAGGGGAATCCCCCTTCTATACTCAAAAACCTGTAAATCATATTCCCGGAACGGTCAGAAAGGGTCCCCCAAATTTTGTCAACCCCATGACTTGAGCGCTTGTGCCTTGCTCGGTCGCAGCTTTCTCCCATTTCCACTCATTTTCCTTACTGTAAGCTTTCAAGGGACCTGCTAATGCATAGTTTTGGGTGCCTTCATAATACCACCCAAACTAGGTGGTACCTCACCAGGGACAGCGCCTGATTTAGAGTTTAGAATGTCATGTTCAGGGCTCAAGGAGCTACTTACGGATAACCTCGTCCTTTTTGAGACCGCACTGAGGGCAAGCGGTGTGGCGGTAAGGGTGAGGGCCGTGCTACACACAAACACTGGAGTACCCAACAAGAGAGGCCCTGTTCCACACTAGCCTCAAATCAGAGCGCGTTGCTGAATCTTACGAATCCAGACATGAGGAACAATGGACAAGGTAATCAGCAGATGCTTTTTCCACATGGTGCCACGAATCGTTTGAACATGAGCAAGAATGCTATCGAACAAGGATTCTTCACAAAGAATGCTGTACATACAAACGCCTCCAAAAATGCGCAGATGGCAAGATTAATTGTCCATACCGCTCAACAACACCTTCATCCCATCCGTGATGTCACCTCTACACACAGGGCAAAAGTCTTCCCTTCGCCTTAGCTACCGCGCCCTGAGTCTGGCAGTAGCTGATATGCCCGCAGGGATAAGTGACCCAATCTGCAAGCTTGAAGCACACGAAACAAACATTTCTCGAGGGATTAGCCCGCTGCAGTTCTTGCTTTAGCTGTTGACCTTCCTCATTCAGTTTTTGCCATCTCTCCTGTAGCTTTTACCCCTCTGCACTCTGCAGCTCCAAAATTTCTGCACAGCATCTTTCAGTATCGGCCATCCCGCGCTGAAAAGTCTGCACTTCGTGATTGTGCTTCTCTTGAAACGAACACAGCTTTGCCTCAATGTCAGCACTGAGCATTCGCTCCCGAGAGCTCCACGATGAAAAAGGCTNNAGCCTTTTTCATCGTGGAGCTCTCGCCAGAAATGAGTTTCTCACCTCCAGGCCAATACCATCTCGTGAAATCGTTAAAAGTCAGGCCACGTGCCTGGTTCTCTACCGTGCAACACAAGGCCTCGCGAAGAGCCTGCAGGGCACGATGTCGGCACAAATGCGTTCAAAGCTTTGGCCAGTTCGCCCACGCCATGACACAATGCTCTTCCTGCATGCCAACTGCCGCGGAGGAATGGCAAAGGGAAGCGAACACCCCCCTGCAAGGTTGCCACTTCGTCCTGGACTTGAAGCGCATGCAAGCACGAAACGTTGCTACAGCTCTGCAGGCCTCCGGGCTCAAGATGGGCTCAGCAGCATGCTGCAAACTTGCAATCTCCTTCTCGGTGAAAGGCTGAACATCTTTGTCCTCCGCCACCTTAAGTCTGCGAGCGTCCTTGTTCAGGCCTTTTTTGTTCCTCTGCTGGTCACGGCTGGGCTTCTCCTGTCCCATGATCCCATACTGCTTCCAGCCCATGCTTGAGCCAAAGTGGCTGCGGCTCAAGCCCATGGGCAAGGACCTTCTCTCCCTCCCCGCTCTTCCGGCTAAAGCCAACACGGAGACTAGTTACGCAAAGTCATCTTTTACTTTGCGGAGGCCTTCGGTTGACGCAGACAATGGGGTTTGCAAGGAAAAGAATCCCAGGCCATAAGGTATAGGGAAACCAACCTGAAAGAAGACAGCCTGAACCTCAAAACCTGCGAGTTCTGAAGCCCTGGTCCCCTAAATCCTAAACCTTGCACTTCTAGCCTTCCCTTGCAACCTCCAGTGTTGCTGAAGGAAGTTGTATGGGCCGCTGAGGCCCTCTAATTACAGAGTTTAGGGGCCGAGATTCTGGGTTCAGAGTTGAGTTTAGGCTAATTAAACCCTAACCCTGAACCCTAAACCCTGAACTAGAGGTTTCGCCCCTGCCCCGAGAGAGGACAAGGCTAAGTTGTGAGCCCAGGCCTTTCTTCAGCAGGCTGTTGACGGCCAAGATGAAGCTGTAGCCCGCATCCACCTTGGGAAAAAGTTCCCCGATATGGTTCTAATTAGTTATAAATATAATTGGCTTATATTTACCCAGAACCTGATAGATCGGCTCTACTTCATGGTTTTAGCTTTCAATTTCAACGGCCAAGAACAAGCGTGCGCGATGTAAAGCTTAAGGTTTCGGGGGGTTTAGGTTCTTTCCCCAACCGCTTGGGGCGCTGCAGCAATTTCAGGCCGTAAGGTTAAGGCTTTAGGGTTTAAGGTTTAGGGGCTAAGGTTTAGGATTTAGGGAGGGTTTAGGGTCTAAGGTTTAGGGTTTCAGGTTCAGGGTCTGGGGCTTGAGGTTGAGGACTGGCGGAGGCTTACAGCAGGCAAACTAGAATAAGTCAGAATCCCGGATTAAGGAGCGTTTGGGTACAGTCCCCATAGTATTTTACAATGAGATACGTTGGCCTGTTTAGAATTTGAGGGGTTTCACCTTTTGAAGTATGGCAAGACATGCAGGAGTGCGGGAACATGAGTAGGAACTGTTGATACGAAGGCAGCACCAAATGTCGATGCGAGTGGCAGACCTGCTACGCATATGAGCCACGGTCTAGTCCAAACTCCTAGTATCCCCCTAAACCACGCCTCTAATCCTCCCCTATATAATCTCCTAGAGAACCCCCTTTAAGGAATTTAGACGATGACGCATATCTATCCATAAACCTCAAGGCATCAACAAGGCCAGATCCAACATCATCTTGCGGACCTTCTTGCATGATCGAAGACTTTTTGGATGCCTTTCACCATAAGCTGGGATGCTGTTAAGGAAGTTCAATTAAGTTAACATAGTGGGTATATATATATAAACTACGTAATAAGATTTGACAAATATAGCAACTTAAATCAAATTCCTTAGCAGCAACCTAGTAAGCTAGCCGCCTACAGTGCTATTAAGTTGTATTATTCAACAATGGCCCAGCGACAAGGAATCTGTCCTGTGACTGAAGACCACTCACGTCCTCGACACTTGCTGCACGGCGTGAAGACTCCAAAGATGTAATCCCCCTCCCGTTAATTATATCTAAACACCCCAAACCCCCTATGATGAAATGATCCCAATCTATAATAGTGTGCCACAATGAGAATATTTCATTTTAGTGGGTTGGAGGTTGCAATCACGGGGAGGGGATGACTGGAATCTCCAAAATGTAGCAGCCGACAAACAGAACCTGAATTAAAGTCATTTCTTGGGTCAGGACCACCAAAGAGGAGGTGCCCGTTCTTTTCAGCTCCCGGGTGAGAGAGTACGGCTATCACCATTACTTACATCAAACGTATAGCGCGTCAGCTTTTCCCATCAAACATCAGGTCAATGGTACAGATACCTCCTCTAGGAGAAGAAACGCTAGCATTTATAGAGCCTTGTTGCTGCATGGGAGGGTCTTGGATGTGTAGTGCTTGGTTTCGATTATCTTCGTGGAGACGTCTGCCGGAACTGGGTCTGGAACACATGTTACATCTTGGTCCGTTCTGCTGTTGCTCGGCTCGTTGGTTTCCCCATACTCAACACCCTTGCACTCAGCGGAAATCCAACCTGCACGAGCACAGAGAAGGGGAGATCGCACCACAAGAATGTTGCCCTGTGACCCTATCCACCCCATTAGAAGTGCCTTGACTAATGGCTCGAAGATGCAATCTGTATAAGCCTTAGTGTTTTAGTGTTTGTTAGTATTTAGTGTTAGTACTGTCATCATTATTATTACAGCTACTGCTTTTGCTACTGACTACGGCGACTACTACCACGACGATGACTACTACTTCCTTCCTCCAGGCTAGAGAACGCGTCTCCAATACGATGGCAGTATGGATACCACAGACAACTACTACTGATGCTGCTGCTGCTGCTGCTACTGCTACTACTACTACTACTACTACTGCTGCTGCTACTACCACCACCAGCAGCAGCACCACCACCACCACCACCACCACGACTACTACTACTACTACTACTGCTCCTACTCCTACTCCTGCGACGACGACAACGATGACGGCGACAACGACTACGACTACCGCTATTGTGAATTCATGAATTCTGCCCTGGACTCTACAGAGGTGAAAGGCCATTGCTTTCCATATGCCCGAACAATTTTCGCTGTTCCTGCGTCTGAACCATGCAACCACGGCTCAATCACGTGCAAGCTTCATAGGGCACTTTTTTGGGGGGGGTGGGGGGGGGCTCATGTTAGCTTGTGGAACGTAATCATGCAAGCCGCGTCGCCCTCATAGGTGAGACTGTTTGGACTACTCGGTGTAGGGTTTAGGGTATAGGTATACGCAATTTTCAGCTCCTGGAAATTATAATTCCATTGCCTGCCTGGCAAAGCGGGGGCTAGCTCAGACAGGTTGTAGAGTTTAGGTTTTTTATATCCAACTGAATTGGAAATTGATGGCTGCTTGAACTTAAACCCTGTAGCTGTTGATTCACTTATAATTTATAACGTACTCTCCTCAAAAGCGCGAACAGCTTCAGATCGTTGACGGCTCTACTGCCAGGTTCTAGGTAGAGCATGGGGGAATTGATCCCTAAAGTGGCCCAATAAAAGCACTTAGTTCGTGTAGCACATGTTTGGTTTTGTTTGTGAGAAGTCCATCCTGAAGCTAAGCAGAAGGCTTGAGGCCAGCAAAGCTGTAAGCCGATGATCTTACGCTCCAAAGAGTGACATGCGCTACAAAGACTACAGCTCTTTGAGATTTAGGGTCTACGGCTTGGGTTTAGGGACCATGCCGGCTTCCATGTTTGATCTCAGCTCGAACCCTAAACCCTAAACCCTAAACCCCAAACCCTAAACCAAACCCTAAACCAAACCCTAAACCCCAAACCCTAAACCGTGTGCAGCGGCACGGGGGCACCTGTCACCCTAACCTTCGAAGGATTAGCATTCGGGTTCAGGCTCTAATGTGATTTAAAATGATGACCCGCCAACTTCTGTAGACCCTAAACTCTAAAAGCAAGGCCTCGTAACTTCAGGTTCTGAAACTAAATCAGTGAAGCTTGCCTCTCGCTAGTAAGGAATGTTGGAGTGGGTCTGGGTTACTAGCGGGCAATATTTTTTTAATCAAATGGAAAGGAAAATGGAAAACGACATGGAAACTGGGAGCAAGTTATATACGAGGTTATAGGGATTGATACTTTCAAAACTAATCATGGCCATGGGTTCCTATGAGGCAACGCATTACGGACCACGCTGATGCTGGACTACCTTGGCAAGCCTAATCTCGAGAGTAGCTCATAAAGTCCATAAAGAGCCTGAAATCCTCTTCCCTAAATCCTAACGTACCCCTGTTTTTATCCTACCTAATCCCTATAATCCTATATAACCCTATATGAATTCCTTCCTTCCCTTTGTACAAGACGCAAATTGACCCAGACACGCATCTCTGAATCCTAAACCCGAGATCAAACTCAATCCCTAAACCTTGACTCCCTAAACCTTCAACCCCTGATTCTTGACCCTAACTGCCCTAACTCCTGAACCCTCAACCCTACATGGATATTGAAACAAACAACGCCAGTGGTCGCAGATCAGACTCAGACGCGGTACCGACAAAACCCTAAACCCCCTAAACCTTGAACTTCAAAACCCCTAAACCTCCAACCCACAAACCCTGAACCCTCATGAAAGCAAGACAGGTCACTGCGAAGAGGTTATCCGTGATTGCTGCAGATGGGTTGTCCTCTTCATTACTAATCCAATTCCTAGGGAATGATGGGGCTACATGATTACTAATCCCTCTCCCTAATATTAACCGATGTGCCCCCTTCATAATATCATAGATGCCGGGCCCCAGAAAATTATTTGATGTTCGGGAAATTACTTATTGAAAGAGTTACATAGTGCTGCCTCTAATTCGCAATTTAATTGAACCATCTAAAACCCGATCAGAAACATATTAGAATCAGAATTTATTTCGGTTTTCTAGAAACCGAGTAACAATCGTACTAGAACCGATTAGAATATACCTAGGACCATGGAAAATTTAATGAAGTCAATAAAACCGATTGAAATGTTATAAGCGCTGGTATATTTATAATAAAAAAACGATACAAGAAACAAGAAAACCTAGGAAGTCAAGGGATCCTTAATTCCTTCTGATTCCTTATCATATACCCCCCTAAAGACCTTAGAACCCCCCTAATTCATTATTAGGTGGCGCCTTTGAATAGTCTTGCCTTTTTCAATTGCTCGCTCTGGAGGATTTTAAGGCCTCTGAAATGAAATGCAAGGGGGAACAGATAGTATAGTGAATAGCGCAGGGGCTGTATGAAGGATATCCCCTTTGCTCTCCTGTACCCTATTAGGAGGCTCATGGGTAAATGATGACTGGGGTTTGAACTACCCTAATAGAGGAAAAACAACTATGGCTACCCCGCTTGTAGAGCGGGTGATACGTAACCGCCATGGAACCCTCCCAGCAGTGGATGTCAGCTGTTTTTGGGCGGTTGATAACAAGCAGAAAGTAGAATTGCTGTCAGCACATCCCTAGCAGTGGGATTTAGGGTTTGAGGTTTAGGGTTGAGGGTTTTGAGAGGATCTGGGATGGGGTTTAGGGCTTTGAGGTTTGGAGCTGAAACGCTCGCACAAGCTTAGGCTTTGCATATTTCAAGACGGACACAAACCCCCCATGTACAGGGTCCAAAACACTGCTTGTCTAGGGACTTCCAAAAAAATTCACACCCAGTTTTCGAAACCCAAACCAGAAAGCAGATCCTTCTCTAAGCTCTCTGTTGAACTGACCCAAGAGTAGCAGAGGATAGTCACTTGGGGCTTTCACTTTGTAGGCCAGGTACCCACCGCCATGATTCCAAATGTTGGAATGGTACTTTCTGAGGCATACGGCTTCAGTGCACGGCAAAAAGGACTTGGTTCCAGTTGCAGCTGCCCAAGGGTTTGCGAGCCTTACTGCTTCTGACGTGCCTGGAACTTGTATCTTCTTAGTACTACGGACACTTTTACCATGATGATGGTGACTATTGCTGCTGTTATTAACTGTCCAACAACCCTGGGAACCAAGTACATAGGTACTTGAGCTGAACGAGCGTGTTACAAGGTGACTCGTTTGTTGTTAACTAAGGGCTTGGTTCCCCCAACCCAATATAACAACCCGTAACTATTATATGACTCCTACAGGATCCTCATGGTATGGGTTCTTTGTATGGTCACCTAAGCCTATAAAGCCCTATGCCCTAGAACCCCTGTTAAAGGTACGCTGAACCCTTAACCCTAAATCCCAAACCCTAAACCCTAAATCCCGAACCTTTTAAACCCTGAATCCAAAACCCCAGACCCTAAACCCTAAACCGCGTGCCTCTAGCGCCACTTTCAGGTTGTCGAGCTTGTAGCGAGCCCGCGCTTCTGGACCTACAACCTTGCAGTGCAAAACCCCAAGGCGGTTTGGGGCGTAGCATTAGTTTAGGGTTTAGGGTTTTGAGTTGAGGGTTTAGAGTTGAGGGTTTAGAGTTGAGGGTTTAAGGTTTTGGTTGAGGGCTTAGGGTTGCGGGTGTGGGGTTTAGGGCTTAGGGTTTAGTGCTTAGGGATTATACCAAGGTCACATAAGGTTTCGGAAGAAACTGCTCATGCAGGGCCGTGAGAAGGATTACTTAGGGATGAAGTAAGGAATGCAAATATTCAATGGAACAGGTTGAAAAGGAATTGAGGTTCAGGGTTTGGGGTTTAGGGTCTAGAGTTTAGCATTCAGGGATTAGAGCTTTGCGCCGAGGATGTAGGGGTTGAACGCAGCCTAAACCCCAAAACCCCTAAACCCTAAAAAAAGGTTTGGGCTTGAGGGTAGACGGGAGGTTTTCAGTGCCAAGCAGGGTCGCGTAAAGGAGAAGTCTAGTTATAGCCCAAGCTGCCAAGTTTGGGGCACGCAAAAACTGCGACGGAGTAATTAGAGTTAGGAGTTAGGATTCATGGATTCACATCTTCCATCTACTGAAATAGGATTCCCAGGAGCAGCCAGGGGTACAGCCACAACAATCACTGAATGAAGAAGAGAACGCTCCCCGAACATTCTTCCCTGTTATAGCCTACTCTATAGCGCCAAAAAATTCAACTACAAGAGTGTTCCTTTAGCAGCAATGTTTCTGACCGCCCAACTCCAGCTGCCAAGACGCATCGTTAGTTCTGAGCTGAGACCACAGGCCTTGGCTTTCAAGGGGTCCCTGAGGTTGTACCCCTTGGTTTGGGGTCCTTTTTTTAGGGAACCCTAGGGAACTACATTGGTCCATATAAAGAGGGCCCATGAGGTTTTCAGGTAAGGCGTTTTCCCTCCCGTCTGGCTGTGATGCATGGAAGGTTGAGTGATTGGGGTTTAAGGTTGCAATCTTTTTCATCTAGGGCTGAGGCCCGAAAAAAATCTGGAATGAATTACAACCGTTGAGGCCAGCCCATTTTACAAGGACTTTCAGGGTTTGGAGTTTGGAAGCCAGCTGAAGGATTTGGAAGTTTGAAAGGAGAAGGGGCCAGCCCGCAAGTCGTGGGTAGCTATCCGGGACCTCTCCTTCCGAGCTGTGCAACAGGCATTGAATTAGGAGAATGACGAACTCCCATCATCCTGAGCAGCTTGAAACTTTTTTACTCTAAAATATTGTAATAATATACTATCATAGTATACTATAAAACACAAGAAAATACTATAGTATACTATAATATAGCCGAATCTATCATCAACTTCTGGGTGACCAATCTTGCTTTGAAGAGAGCCCCCCACAAACTTTGGAAGCTTCTCCGTCTTAGATACCCGGTCTCACTGCTGTGATGGACTGGCACCTCTACAAATAAGGGGAAGCCCATGTCTACAAGCTGCCTCTCAACCCAAGGAACCACAAGCCTCACCCAAACCCCGAAAATCCAAACCCCTAAGCCATAAACCTGCCAACCCCTAAATTCTAAGCCCCCTTATGTCCACCCCCCAAACTCTAAACCGCCTAAACCAAGCGTTAAGCTCCGAATGGAAAAGGAAACGGAGACTACTGGATTCAGGGTTGTAGGGTTTAGGATTAGGGCTGAGGATAATGGAGGATGAATTGGAAAAGGACATGAACAATTAAATAGAAGGCTAGGTCGCCATAAAGGAGTACATACAGATTATAGGGTCTAGGGCTATTACCCCGTTCATGGAAAATCAAATGGACATGAAATGGAAAATGAATTGGCAACCAGGCTTGAACCGGGGATAAGGTTTAGAGTTCAGGGATGAAACTCCAGGTATGTGCCTCTGCTCACCCCAACTCATCTGGCAGGGTCCTCAAACGCCCATTCTGGGACTAGGTCCCATATAATCTATAATTTGGGGTGATGCTGGACCAAAACCCTAAACCCTAACCCCTAAATCCCAAACCTTGAACCCAAAGCCTTACTCGCAAACCCTAAGCCCTAAATCCCAAACCCCAAACCCATAATCCTAAAC